>CAWUFW010019404.1:0-187518 GCA_963921515.1 Calotriton arnoldi
GATGGGGGTGGGGGCCTCAGAGAGAGCATTCTCCACAGGGCCTCAGAGCTGACAGGGGCAGGAGAAGGATTGCAGCTCCAGGAACAGGATCTGCTGGGACGCATTGAAAGGTAAACAAGCATTTGCAATATATGGTTTTGCAATATATGCATTTGCATTTATGCAAGTCATATATGGTATGGATTGGAATTGTTCGTTGTGGAATTGTGTTGTGTGGATTGGATCTGTGTAGTGAAATAATGTGGCATGGTGTGCAGTGTAATTATGTGGATAGTAATTGTGTGGTATTGAGTGTACTGGAATTATGTGGAGTGGGATTGTGTGTCATGGAGTGGGATTGTGTGTCTTGGAGAGAGATTATCTGGAATGGTATTTTGTGTTGTGGAGTGGTATGTAGTGGAGTTTACTTATGTGGTGTGCTGTTAAATATTGTAGCATGATGTGAAATTTTGTGGTGTAGATTGGATGTATGTGGTGTGTTGTGTAATTGTGATGTTGGTTTGAATTATGTAGTTTGTTGTTGAATTATGTGGTGTGGAATGGAAATGTGTAGAGTTGAATTTATGTGACGTGGAAGTGTGCGCTGTTGAGTGAAAATTATGTTGAATGGTATTATGAGGCATGGTGTGAAGTGTAGTTATGTGGAATGTTGCTACGTGGCATAGACTGGATTTATGTGGAGTGTATTTATGCAATATGGAGTAGAGCATAAATATGTGGAGGTAAATTAGGTGGTGCTGAGTGGTATTATGTGGAGTGTAATTATGTTGTGTGATGAATTGTGTGGGGATGAATTGTGGAATTGTGTGACGTGTGGAATTATGTGGCATGGTGTGGTGTATAATTGTGCGGAGTGGAATTATGCAGCATGTTGCAGAGTTGTATTTTGTGGAGGGTAATTATGTGTTTTGGAGTGGAGTGTAAATATGTTGTGTGAAGTATAATTATATAGGTTGAAGTGGAATTATGTGTAGTTGAATTGTGTTGTGTGGAGTGTAATTATGTGGTTTGGAGTGGTATTAAATTGTGTGGAATGTTATTATGTGATGTGGAATTATGTGGTATGGAGTGAAGTGGAAATATGTGTTTTTTCATTTTTAGGATTGTAATTATGTGGTATGGAATGTTGTAGGGTTAAATTATTTATAGTTCAATTGTGTGGCATGGAATTATGAGATGTTCAAATGTGCTGTGTGTGGTAGATTTAGCATAGCTGCCAAGGTTTCAGATTGAGTGTGACATTTTCATAATTTCAGTGTAATTATGAGTGACATTTCAACGACTATGAGTGACACTTTCTCGTGAGCAAAATCAAGCAATGAAGAGGAGGGATACATATAAATATTAGAAATTACGCCCATTTGAGCAACTAGAAACTCTAAGAAAGTCACTGAACTAAAGTGCGCTAACAGCAGGCTACTGAAAACTGAGCAGAGTCAGACTGCGTGAATGTCACCCATTATTACAGTTAAATTATGAGAACGTCACATTTACCATTCTGAAACCTTGGCATCTATGAGTGAATCAGTGTGAAAATGTGCTCTAATTGAGGTGTATTCCTCTGCACCCTCATGGTGACCAGCCTGCCAGGTGTCTTTGCAAACTCGCAAGCGCCAAGCAGTTTTCCATCAGCTACATGTTAATGTAACTCTACAAAATAAATACATAGGATGTTCTCTGCAGAAATCAGAGGTTTACCTGCGCCAGGTTTCACTTACTCCAGCACTTTAAAAGTGGCAGTTCATTCAAGGTCCAATCAGGCCTCCCATAATGTCTGGTTACTCTGCGTAGAAATGCTGCAAAGTTTTTTTTAAATGCTAATCTGTGGTCAGATTAAACCTTCCAAAAAGAGCTGCTTCCATCTATGAGTAATCAGTCCATTTCTGGGATGCTAAAATCACGGTAAGACCCAGTGACCTACCCTCTAATGCCTCCTCAGTGATCTTCTGTCTGAGGTAGGGTGCAACTGGGATCTAACATGTTTTAGGACTATGTGGTCTAGACTGCCCTGGTCTGCAGTGTTTCGTCCATTTAGCCAGGAGTGTGAGGAGGGGAGATCCGAGCCTGAAGCAGTATGTGCAGTGGTGCCCCTGATGCTCCCAGACTAGAGTTAGGCCACAGCTCCCTGCGGCACGGCAGACACCTAGACCCTCGGCGCAATCAGCTCGTCTGCGGAGCAAGGTCTGTAGGTGCATTAATACAACACCTGCTGGATGGAGGGGGACCTGAGGCCTCTTCTGTGTGTGTGTAAATTGGGCCTCACGGGCCTGCGACCAGCAGGCAGAGGCCCGAACTTGAGAGGCTGGATGAGGCAATATAGTAGACTGTCAGAGCATGCCTCTCGATGGGCTCTAGTCAAAAGAGGAGCATTGAGGACCGCGGGAGGGCCAACAGACGTTGGATGGCTGCGAGGTGACTGACCACAGGAACAGGTGGAACTACGAGAGATGACTGGAGGCGCTAACCCTCTGAGGAGCAATAATTCATGGCAGTAAGGGGAGGGGAAGTTATGTCTATGCACTCCGAGAGTGTATTGTGCAGTATCAATACAATGTCACCTGGGTACAGTAACGCTTTCGGAAACCGTTGTCACTCATTTAGCAATTACTCAATGTAACACCCCGAATCAGTGCAGCTATATATCTATCTTGCATCTGAAAAAATCAACGCTCTGACACAGGTAAGAGTTACCAATACACCTAGGTCACAGGAGTTACGGGACCTTCACAATTATAGTTTTTGTTTTTCATTCCGGTATGTCTGCTGCCGAAAGTAGCTATTACCGCCATGTGAAAGTTTCGAAGAAAACAAGTAGGAATCAGCCCGGAAACAGACTCCAGCATGTTATTCCTTTAATACTTACTCATCGCTATTTCCGTTCCCCCAACAACAAAACAGCAATGAAATTGGGCACTTCAGCGCTGTGGTATCATCGTGTTGGAATCTTAGATCCCGGCTCCTCCATGCAGAGCAGCCGTTTTTGCACATCGCTCCCCGCAGGGAGGCGGAGGTTATCCCGGGTCACATCACCCAATCCAGAGCTCCGGTGCCCTTCTCAAGCCCCTAGCTCCCATCACGTACCAGTCCTTGCATATGTCGCACTCGAAACGGCTGACATCGTAGGGCTGCAGGTGCATGGCGCGCGTCTGCAACAAATCCTTGCGAGACCTAACTTTATGGACATACTACGGAAATACGGCAAAATGTTGTGGGCATAGAAAAGGGACATTCATTACAGGACTACCACACAGGCAGCTGTACTGCATAACGAAATTTACCGCATCGCGTTTAGGAGACAGGAGAAGCACCAGAAAACAGACTGCGGCCACATGGAAATAATACTACACCAGCATTGATTAGCAGCACTGGTACCCGAGGAGGCGCGATGCCTGTTATGCGTGATTTTGCATTTCAGTGCGGTGATGCGGATCACCACACTTAAATGCGTTAGTCTAACGCCAGATGTGTGGTACTTGGCAGGGCTGAATTAGGTGGCGTGGATTTGGACAAGCTGTGCAAGCTGTGCACGCTAAGGCTTTTATGTCATGGGGTATAAAGTGGACGTTTGTCTGTTTTTCTTTGTAAAAATAATATGGGCTGTTTCTTTACCTTCCGGTACATTTCTGAACAATTTGTTAAGCTAAATTGTATTGTTGCATTGTGTGCGCATACAGGGAAGAAACAAGTGTCTGGCAGACATGCAAAAAATCATCCTACGTCTCTATTAACATCCACACTTCTAAGCAGTAATTCCAATCCTAGAATGAGTTACCTGTTTGCTTTACAGCGACAGTTAGTAAAACAAGTAAGTGCTTTGCGAGCCTGTATAAGTAGCGAAGGTTTTAAAGGGACTTGTTTTCGTGCAAGGTATTGCTTTTCCGAGTTCACGGAAGGGATAAAAAACATCTCCAGATAATGATAGGGTTGACAGGATGGTGCGATAGCAGAATATAGATACGTGTGGATCTGGTGAGGACTGCGGGCAGCAAGTGCTTGATACGCTATTTGAATAAGAAAATACTATATATTTTTTTCGTTATCCTCCATTAGTTATTAGTAAGGAAGGGGTAAGAGAAGCGTTCACCGACAGCATTCGGTTAGTCTTAGGGAGACAAAGAATGCTGTGGTCTGTGGTAGAAGCCGCCCAGAAGGCATAGGTATATGTATCAGGAGCTGCCATTGAAAGGAAGTGGAAATGCGCTTTAGATGTTGACGGTAGTGATGGCTACTGTGCGGTTGCAGACTTCGCTGGGCTGACAGTGGGTGGGGAAATGCTACGTTGTCACTATAGGTTTAATTACATGAATTGCGCATTCTCTCTGGTGTTTGTCCTTGGGGTACTTGCTGACTGGTGCTACATATGGGATCAGGTTTGCCTTTGACAGGAGGTATGGTTTACTGGGGTACATACTGTAAATTAATGTTGGCGTGAGGAAACAAAAATCGGACCCTTTGTACATTTAATATTATTGTGTGCATCATGCAGAGGATGAAAAGTAGCAGGAACGGCTTTGATGCCGTAGAGGCTAGCAGGAAGAACTGTTTTGGGGTGGTCAGTTGAAGAGATTGTTTAACATGTTTTAAACTACTACTGTGGCATTGGGGAGGGCAGCAGCTGAAAGGCTCTGTCTTTACTGGTAGGCAGTGGTTAGATGGGGACCGGCCATCAGTCTTTCTGTCGGTGGTGGACAGGGGAGCAGTGGGCGGCGGTCACAGGTTCGCAGTGACATCCGAGGGGTGGTTTTAAAGGCGGGCGGAAAAGCATAACTGCGGGTTTCGTAGGGGCGAGAGTAGAGTTAATGGATGCGTTAGTAGCAGGCACGAAGGCAGTGGTCTGTGTTTGGAGGTGGTCAACTGAGCGGGCTTTACATGAAGGTGGGTCATCAAGTAGGAGGATGTGTTTGGTGGGCCGGCTGGAGGCAGTGTTATGTAACTTTGGTGGAGGGCGCAGCAGCAGTATTTACTGATGTATGTAAATCGCCCAATGAAAGGGCAGATGTGACCAATGGAGGAACCAGAATCCTTTTTTTATGGCCGGGGTGAGCCCCTGCAGTATGGCGGGTCGCTGGCCTGAGAGCTCTTGACTGACACGGAGAAGGGGGGCCCCCTCCATATACTTTGCAGGGGGGCCCCCTCAAGTTTCGTTACGCCACTGCATCCCTGCCAGGAACTGACAGGGGTCCAGGGCCTAAAGCATCCATGTGGCCTGAGCAACTGCCCTGGGACCACCTCTCAGCAAAGGAGGCAGCTTCGGCTCAAGAAGGCACGGCGGAAATGACGCAGCTACACGGATTATCCATCACCCGAGGAGCAAAACACTAATTTGACGGCCAGATCCGCCACATCTTTCCCTACTTAAGATTCAAACGGATCATTTTCTCATAAAGCCTCTGTCCTGCTCCCAGAAGTGCCTTGAAGTGGACGACGGGTATTTTGCGCTACACAACACCAACACTGGGGAACAGAACACTGTAAAATGACATCAACATCGTTCTATCTGTGAAGCAGCACAGAGACCTGAAATATACGATCACAAAGAATCGGTGAAACGTGCAGGACCTGACCCGCAGGCCCTCGGGTACTGTTCACAGAGCGAGACTGCCAACGGCGCTAAGAAGCCTAGACATCGACTAACGCAGCACTATATAAAAGGTGCATAATCTAAGAGCACCAAATTCGCCTAAGCCGCTTGCTTTTGTAATGAACTGTCGAGTTTCTCCTGGAGTACACAGCACTGCGAAGCCTCAAGACAGGATTTCGGCGCTAGGAGTGATAGCTTCAGGAACGAAGCCGGCAAAGACAAACTCGTCTTGCAATAGCTTGATTACTCCAACTTGTGGGTGACTTTCAAGATGAATGCGAGGGCGCACACATGACCTAACAGAGGGGAGTGCTGCAGGACGCGCCTGCACCTGTCCAGCCAACACGTGGGCAGGAGGCATTGGTCGTTAGCAGGACACATGTGCACGATCCCCGCATGCGCCCTGGGTTCAGCTATACTTCACAAACACCCTAGGACATGTCCTCCACAATACCTGCTCCGCCAGCCGCACTGCTACCATGGGGATGACCCAGGTGGCAACTAGATGCATATTTCAACAGCCAACCTGCACAGGTGGGCAGATGCCCCACTCACAGAAATGCTTCTGACGGAGTTCCACAAAATACTTACGACATGCCATTGAAATAGATTTCCCACAAAGGACTGGGCAGTAGTCAAATCACTCGGAAGGTTTATTTTGGCCTACGGAGGGCGATTAGACACACTGTTTGCATTTAACACTCCGTGTTAGGGCAATCCTACGCAAACTATCAACTTTACACGAGCGGGGGAGTCAAACACCACCGATTTCCAGGGCGTAAACGGTAAAGAACATTCAAAACTGGATGAAGACAATAAATCTGCAGCCCAATAGCTCCAGGACTATGTTTTCATTTTTAATCACAAATATGGTTATCATGAGAATCTATATTTCTACCAGTTCTTAATGATCACTTCTTCCAGTGTCTTGGAAAATAAAAACCATAGATGTCCTCTTAACTTGTAACCTCCATATCCCAGAGTCTTCAGCAACTGTTCTTTTCCAATGATATACATTTATTAAATCGATTTGCTACTACCATGGGAACAGAACTGAAATGATGAAATTGCAATCAACTCACACTTGAATTGCGAGACTGTCCCCCAATCGTGATCTCCCTTTAAGATTGTGCCAGCTGCAAGAAAATGTCTCCACTGGGTGGAGACCGCTGCAAGTAAATGTCTCTACTGGCTGGAGAGCGCTGCAAGAAAATGTCTCTACTGGGTGGAGACCACTGCAAGAAAATGTCTCCACTGGGTGGATACCGCTGCAAGAAAATGTCTCTGCTGGGTGGAGACCGCTGCAAGAAAAGGTCTCTGCTGGGTGGAGGCCGCTCCAAGAAAAAGGTCTCTGCTGGGTGGAGGCCGCTCCAAGAAAAAGGTCTCTGCTGGGTGGAGGCCGCTCCAAGAAAAAGGTCTCTGCTGGGTGGAGACCGCTGCAAGAAAATGTCTCCGCTGGGTGGAGACCGCTGCAAGAAAATTTCTCCGCTGGGTGGAGACCGCTGCAAAAAAATGTCTCCGCTGGGTGGAGACCGCTGCAAGAAAATGTCTCCGCTGGGTGTTGACCGCTGCAAGAAAATGTCTCCGCTGGGTAGAGACCGCTGCAAGAAAATGTCTCCACTGCCTGCAGCAGACACTCCAGTATAAAAGTGCCCACTTAGCCTTGAAATGCCACTTAGGCCTTTGCCCTGAATATTTTCCACGATACATCCCCCACAAAGGATCTTATATGGGAAGACATATTACATGTCATTGCATCTCGCAGGGCCACAGTTTTTGCCTATATCCTAGGAAGGGAAACACGGTAATCGCTGGCCCCAAGACATGTAACGCACTTCCTCTGGAACTAATGTCTACGTTTAATTACAAGACTTCTGCTGAAAGCATAACTGCTCTAAACAAGTATATTCAACACAGTAGCCCCAGGAGACCTTTCAGTCAGACCAATAAATTCACTCAATTTTACGCCAATTGATAAAAGCTCACTCTTTTGGGTGGCGCAGGTTTATCTAAGGATGGCCAGTGGTACCAAGATGGATGGAAAAAGGAATGGGTAAAGTACAAGGATGGATGGTCTGACATTTTCTACCAACCTGTGACCTAGGAAAATGTATCTTTTCATGTTAAGCGGTGCAGAGTCCTCCACAGCGGTCTTCAGACAAAGATATCCCCAGGTTTGTCTTATCTGGATTCAAATTGCAGCTTCCCAACCTAGTCTGGCTTCCCTAACTCACACAAGGGCCTCGAAGAGCCAGAAAAGAGCAGTCAGAAGGTTACAGAGAATCCCGGCCTCCCTTTTCTAAACAAAGGATATATATATATATATATATATTACCTACTGGCGGTCGCCAGTAGGTAGTTATAGTTAGGACCTAGTTTCCATAGGAAAAGCGTTTTTTCTTTTCCCAATAACTTTGGCGCCGGTTGACGAATCTTCGCGAAATTTTCAAAACTAGTGGCCCGCTCCGGTCAGCCCGTGTCTTGAAAGTTTCGGGGTGATTCAACAAGCGGGGGCCGAGAAAAAAGGGGGGTCCCAAAACGTGTTTTCCCTATGTTAATTTCCATAGGAAACTTTAGACAAAGCTAGAGCCCGAACTGCTGAACGGAATTACACCAAATTTAGCAAAAAGGTAGCCCTTGGTTCAGAAAGAGTCCTTTTTAGGTCTCGCCTGAGCCAGCGCGCATGTGCTGCTCTGCGAGGCATTTAGTAAGGGCTTTTAAACTCTGAACACACGCTCGTGCGTGTGCTTTTTTTTAAATCACCCGCAATTGGCCTTTGCGTGCGTCTTTCTAAGAAAGACAGCACGCAATTGGTCCAAGGCGGGTGCATGTCCCACCTTCTCTGTCCCCTGGCCTAGGGTGCTCGGGAGCGAGCAGCAGCGCCATCTGTCTCCAATTATCTTAATTGGAAACAGATGTCCGTCAGCTGGTCGCGCTGGTTATCTTGTTTGTCTTTTTTCTCATTCTAAAAATATATAGCGCTCCCTCGAAAACCGAAACGCTGGCACACCGCTATCAACGCGTCCCTTTTTCCCCCAGTTCTTACATCCCACGTCCCAGTGACGTGGGTGCAACATGATTCACTTTTCTTATTTCTTAGTGCAAACATTTTTTGAGCCTGTTACCCGGCAGCGTGGTATATTTACGGGGTGCAAAGAAGCCTTGTGTAAGGGGCGTTTCCTTCCTGACTCCGTGCCATGGGTGTTTAGGCAGCTTCCCAAAATTAAAACTGGCACTACAGACAAACCTTTAGTGTTTTCGTTCCCGTGCTGAGAGCTTCCGTGTCTGTGATTTGCTGTGCTGTTTGACCGTGGGACCAGTGTAATGCAACTATTTTCTTTAGCAACTGTGACAATACAGTTGCTAATTTGACATGTTTGTTCCTGCTTTCCCAGGTCTCTAGTTGAAAGGGGCCGGGACCTCATGACGCAATATCCGTCATAGTGGATGTCCTGGCATGCCTGATGGTGGCTGCCGAGCGATGTGCAAACCATTTCTCCTCCCTTCTCCCAATCGGGCTAGTGTCCAGAAGAACAATATAAAATTGAATATCACTGCCAACCGTCTCCTTTTTGTTATCCCTGTTCTGCTAGAGCACTGGTATCCTGACACCAGTAACTAGTTAGCACTGAGTCCATTAATCCTATAGGCAAGTTATCAAGGATTCCGTAAGTAAACAAGTGAAATACAGAGCGGCTCGGAACATTCAGAAAATGCGTGTATGGTAGTTGGAAAGAGGGACATCGTGAGATGCAAAGAGACGCATGCAGGTCAGTTGTGACAAGCGAGTGACTTCCTCGTTGACAGAATGGGGGTGGGGGAGAGGCATTGGGCACAGTGGGTTGTGTGTGGGCTCTCCAGTGACGTACGGAAAACCAGGAAGCAGATGTGGTGCTACTGCCAGAGCTGCCAGCTTTGGAAATGGGGAACCACGTTCGTGTCTCAGCGTCAGCTCAACATCTTGTGATTCTGGGCAAATCACTTAATCTCCCCGTGCCTGAAAAAACATAATGTGACCTGGTGTAATGCAACCGGTGCACATGTAAAGCACTCAAATCCCTTCGGATCGGGGCCACGCCATATAATACTGCAAAAAGGCGCCCCCTTGCTGTGCATAATGTAGTGATGTGCCACAACACTCCCATAACTTTAAGACATTCAAAGTTTTTGGGCTGGCAGGGCGCAGTCCAAAAATAATTTTAATTGCAAAGGATGCAGAGCCTGACGATCACAATGTGGATTATGTTTTTTTTTCTTTCTCCAACTGAGGATACCTGTGCTGTGGGATTAAAGCATGCTGATGAAATATGTTCTAAAAAAATCAAGTAAACTGTATTCAGGTAGTCCTATGAACTGTTAGTCAGCCAGTCCTTGATATGGCTACGGTCATGCAGCTGTGACCCTGGTGATGGGAAGTGTAATGAGGTAAACATTTTTTCAAGAGCTATATGAAAGTAGAACTTTTTTTTTTTTTTTTACGGAGTTTTATATAGCACGAACTTGACCCAGTATGGGTATCAGAGCGCTTTACATAGCACCAGTTGCGTTACATGAGGACACATTCATTTTTTGTTAGGCACGGGGAGATTAAGTGATTTGCCCAGAATCACAGGATGTTCAGCATCATTGCCGAGATTCGAACCCGGTTCCCCAGATTCGAGGATGACCGCCCTAGCCGTTAGGCCAACTCCTCTCCCCATTGTAGGTCTCAGTAAGGTTCAAGGCTCAAATTAGTTTCTTACTTACCAAATAAGGTCCCAAAGGCGAGACCTATTGGCTATGCCAATGCTTGTTGGTAAATGGTGTAAATCCGTTCAGTAGTTGTTGAGATATTAAAGGAAAAATATATATATATATCTGGGCGGAGCCTAACACCCCAGCACGAGCTTGGCTCTAATTGGCTGCCAACACTTCAAACCAGGAAGTGTTGGCAGCCATCTTGGTGCAATGCTTTTTAATGAGGTGCAGTGAATGGAAGGTTTTGAGGGTGCTGCCTTCTCTCGCACTCTCTTCTCAGGGCTGGTTTTGAGGGTGCTGCCTTCTCTCTCACTCTCTTCTCAGGGCTGGTTTTGAGGGTGCTGCCTTCTCTCTCACTCGCTTCTCAGGGCTGAGGCCGCAGCTGCTCCTCCGTGCAGTCTCCTCCTCCTCCTCCTCATCTCATACACCTCACTCAGACCTGCAGAGGAGCAGCGGCCGTCTCTGGGAGCTCCGGCCAGCCCCACCCGCCTGCAGGAGACCGAGGGCGCTCCGGGAAGCTATTCACCCCTGCCCGTGGAGGGCCGGGCGGCTCTGACCTCGTGGATCATTCCGGGCATGTGACGGACACTGCGGACTCTCAGCCATAGGAAGGACGGTGGGTGTCTAACGGTCTGGGAGCGGCTGCGGGAGCCCATTCATTCTGCAGGCACGGCACTCTCCATGGGGCGGGGAGGCCTCCGGCTGGAGCAGGGTCGGTGCCAGCTCGGTGGGTTCCGTGGGAAAGTGGCTCAGGGGTCGCCGCATCTGTTCGGTGGTATCACTGCAGAACACTATCACTGAGTCGCACGTAACAGTGACTTAGCATCTCACCCTAGTAATACCCGTGCCTTGTTGAGAAGGGGCAGACACACCTGGTGGTGCTAGAAGTAGGAGTTTCATCATGAACTACAGGGTCACAATGATCGCAGGCCGATACTTTTTCACCATCAAATTTATTAGACCCATCCTGCCATGAGCGTGTCATATGTCCACGTTACAAACTCCTGGTCTGCACAAGATTCATCCGCACGTGCATTGTGCTGAAATCCACCTAATTAGCTGATGTTACCCAGTGTGTGATCGTTGCCGCATGAAGTCAATTTATTTATGTAATGTTAATATGGGCTACGTTTGTGTGAATGTGGGACACCAAAATGCAACGTGCTCACCTCACAAAACTCCGGTGCTCGATCAATGGGCCTTTCACAAATAGTAAATCTGGGAAAGTACTTAAAATTAAGTAAACTATAAAATTAAGTTAACTAATAAAGCATCAGCAGTACAATCGGCCTTACATGTTGGCTTGGACCAGTGGCTAAAACTTTAAATTGGTAACCACGCCCGCCAGTGGCTGCACTCGTAGGACACAACATACCACCAGTGTTCTTTTAAAATGTCCAGCAGCGGGGCGAAGGGCGTCACACTTTTTACCCTCATTTACACTCCCTTTTACGATCCCGCCCTTAATGGGCCTCTCGGTGGGAGGCATGTGACCTACTTGGCTTGAATGTTACTTTTTCTGCAAATCTTGGAGCGTAGCCCGCGCCCCTGTTAACAGGCAATTGTAAAGAGTAGCCCCGTGTGTCCTGGGGTGGCACAGCTGTGCATGCCTCCCTGTGTGTACTGGGGTGGCACAGCTATGCATGGGCCCCGTGTGTTCTGGGGTGGCACAGCTGTGCATGGCCCCCCGTGTGTACTGTGGTGGCACAGCTCTGCGTGGAACAGAGGGTGGTTCCTTCGACGTATTTCCCGACTAGCCATTACCTCTGCCAGATGAGAGTACCATTGCTGAACCCTGCCTTATTACCCATCCTCTCGAGAGGGACCGTCAGCACTGCCTGAAGAGATGGGACTGTCCTGTCCTATGTAACCGCAGCTAACCTGCTCACCATGGCTTTTGAGCTGGACCCCCTTCAGGTATCGCCATCATGACCCAGCAAAGCATTGGATCTCCTCCGTATGCCCTCCAAACCGCAGGGTGCACCTGCACCCCTTTCAAGCTGCAGGGCGCGTCACTATTGCACGGGGCCATACTTAAGTCTCAGCTTCTCCCTCTAAAAGGCATCGAACCCCATAAGTACTGACACCGGGGCCCCTGAGATGCCCCCACAGGCATGGGTAGACGGGCAAAGTTCATAAGTACATGGGCTCCGAAGGCATGTGGAATCATGGGCCCCAGGGCCTCCAGCCACCCTCCCAGCTACATGTCCATAAGCACAGGGGCTCCGGCCTCATTACCGAAATTATTATTTTTCTTGTTTCACTCTCAATTTCCCTGTACCGACGTTCCCGCACGCAGGGAAGCAGTTTTTGTGAGCAAGGGGGTTGTATTTGTGTTTTGTTCAAAATTGAGGCATGTGATGTCCTGCCAGGAAGCACGTGATTGTTGATGGACCTTTAAATTATTCGTCAGAACAAAAGGGATAAAGGAAAGCATAATTATTGCACTTAGTGTGATGGCTTATTGTCAAATAAGCAACGTCTGTAGCATAATTATTGGATTCACAAAGAACGCAATTTGTTGTAATTTGTGGTAAATTGGCTTAAATTTGCATTGCAGAAATAAATATTTAAAATAAAAACAAGAAACTGTCAATGGGTGTTTTAACCCCTTCCGTGCTTCCGTCGGCCAACGGCCGTCGCAAGCACTACCTCGCTAGTGCTGCGCACGTCCGTTGGCCGACGCGGCCCGGCCCACTCTTTCAAACCGCCGCACCATGGCAGAATTCGCGCCGCGGTTAAGCGGTTAAAGGATTCAGCATGAAATTATAACAATATTTATGCATGTCTAATAAAGCTTCCTTGTGGGTTGCCAGGGCATGCAGTCAGTTGCAAATTACTTTAGGAGTGGTGCAGGGCATTTTGGTGGATTAAAAAATAATTGGGCTTCTGAATCATAATAAAAACGTCATCAGTTGGCGTAATGAATGTTTTATACATCTTTTGCCATAAAAGTTACTAAGCTTAGGTCATTTTGCAGGATGCTCGTATTATTCTTTTTTAATGTATGCACCAGCTTTCTGTGCAATGCTTGCATTGTTCAGAACATGTAGCTTCACCTCAGAGATGTTTGTCTGTACTACTTGGAAATTTATAAAGGTGCTTTTTTGATAATACCAGTGGATGCAGACATCATGACGTCATGGGCAGAAGCCTGAGGCTTGGCAGTCCAGGGCTATCAACTGACTTCCACATACACAAGGCTTTCGGCCTTGCCGCAAAAGTAGCAACAGTGCTGCATCAATCGTCATCTACAGCTGTCGATTGACTTTATCATGTCAGTTATCTTTTGTATGTTGCATTCGAGGTCAGGTGACCATCTTAAGGTTTGCACATTGTTGCTGCATTTTTTCTTCTTCACACTGTCAGATAAGATTTGATTCACAAGCACGCACTGGTCAATTGAGTCCCATTTTCTAAGACTTACTGCTGTAATTCAACATAGTGCCCTGAGAGCCTTTGCGCATTGCAAGTTTGCACGCCTGAGTTAAGCAGACCACTTTATCCAAATCTCACAGGATTTGTGGCTTTGTCTCCATATTTCTTAAACAGTGGAGATACCCCTGAGCAATAGGGGTACAAAGTGCATCCTATAAGATTAAACATTGAATAACATGAACAATGGACCAATGCACATCTACAGGTTTCGATTTCTTTGGTACAGTGTTTCATGATAATCAATTAACCGTTGCAAAAGTCTGTACTTAAGTTTCCCCTGTGTCTTATTTTTAGTGGCTCTCTTTTATCCAAAAATCATACTTTGTGTATCAGTGAGTGGGTCTTCACCGGATATGCTAAGAAAATTGATTCATAGTTAAAAAATGGTGCTTCTTTCTTCAGTAACGATTTCCACTTGAAGCACAATCCTAAAGTCTTGCTTTAACACAAACACCTTTTTTGGTTTGTCTAGAAATCCAATTCTAAACATAGTTTTGCAGAGAGGTTTTAAACGTTTCTGTTTTCTTTACATTGTTTTTCTTTAGATGCCGATTTCACGTGGGACAATTACTTTTGTTCTGTTACCAGATGTACAAAGCACTTTTATCATCGACGCTCATGCAGCATTCGCAAACTGTGCGTTGTTGTGACTTTTCGTCTTACATCTGATTTTATCACAAAAGGTTTTTAGTCCTTACTGATGCGTTTTCAGAGATTTTAAAGCCAGCTCACAGGCATTTAAGCTCAGATCTACATTCAGAGAGGTTCATCTCATGTTGAAGTCATTCCTTTTATTATAAAACAGAACTGCACGTCATAGCCAGTTGTGTCACAGGGAACATGTTTACATTTTTCTGACTAATTGATGGAGTAGTTGTGTCAGTTTTGAGAGTATGTTGATGCTGGGGTGTGAGTGAGAGTGTGACCTGAAACAGTTGGAATAGGTGACAAGTTCATCAAATGAACATGTTCTTTAAGAGGCTCCGTCTGCATTTTGAGGGCCCTTCTGTCCCTCTGACCTTTGTCAGCTGTGCCTTTCTCTGGTGCTGAAAATATTCACACCAGGGCAGGACACTCTTGAGACAACAGTGAGCAGCCTGCAAGCTGCTGACCAGCTAGTCAGCTCACGCATCTACAGAGTCGCTTGGTCTGTGAGTGGGCCAGGGACGGTCTGGTCGTCTCCTTTTTGTTGCCCTTTCTCTTGCCTCTTTCTGCACCTCGCTTGCCTCTTTCTGCACCTCTCTTGCCTCTTTCTGCACCTCTCTTCCCTCTTTCTGCAGCTCACTCTCTTCTTTCTGCACCTCTCTTGCCTCTTTCTGCACCTCTCTTCCCTCTTTCTGCAGCTCACTCTCATCTTTCTGTACCTCTCTTGCCTCTTTCTGCACTTCTCTTGCTTCTTTATGTGCCTTTCTTCCTGTTTCTGCACCTCTCTTGCCTCTTTCTGCACCTTTCTTCCTCTTTCCGCACCTCTCTTGCCTCTTTCTGTACTTCACTTGCCTCTTTCTGTATCCCTCTTGCCTCTTTCTGCACCTCTCTTGCCTCTTTCTGCACCTCTCTTGCCTCCTTCTGCTCTTCTCTTGCCTCTTTCTGTACCTCACTTGCCTCTTTCTGCACCCCTCTTCCTCTTTCTGGACCTCTCTTGCCTCTTTCTACACCTCTTACCTCTTTCTGCACCTCTCTTGCCTCTTTCAGCACATCTCTTGCCTCTTTCTGCACCCCTCTTGCCTCTTTCTGTACCCCTCTTGCCTCTTTCTGCACCCTTCTTGCCTCTTTCTGCACCTCTCTTGCCTCTTTCTGCACCTCTCTTCCCTATTTCTGCAGCTCACTCTCTTCTTTCTGTACCTCTCTTACCTCTTTCTGCACCTCTCTTCCCTCTTTCTGCACCTCTCTTCCCTCTTTCTGCACCTCTCTTGCCTCTTTCTGTACCTCTCTTGCCTCTTTCTATACCTCTCTTGCCTCTATCTGCCTCTATCTGCACCTCTCTTGCCTTTCTACTAAACTCTTGCCTCTTTCTGCACCTCTCTTGCCTCTTTCTGCACCTCTCTTGCCTCTTTCTGCACTTTTCTTGACTCTTTCTGCATCTCTCTTGCTTCTTTCTGCGCTTCTCTTGCTTCTTTCTGCGACTTTCTTCCTTTTTCTTCACTTCTCTTGCCTCTTTCTGCACTTCACTTGCCTCTTTCTGTACCCCTCTTGCCTCTTTCTGCACATCTGTTGGTTCTTTCTGCACTGCTCTGGCTTCTTCCTGCACCTCTGTTCTAAATTTCTGCATGCCTCTTGCCTTTTTCTGCACCCCTCTTCCCTCTTTCAGCACCTCTCTTGCCTCAGGCTGCCCACCTGTTCCCTCTTGCTGTACCTCTTTTGCCTGTTTCTGCACCTCTCTTGCCTCTTTCTGTAGTTCTCTTGCCTCCTTCTGCACCTCACATGCCTCTTTTTGCACCTCTGTTGCTTCTTTCTGCACCTCTCTTGCAAATTTCTGCACCCATCTTGCCTCTTTCTGCACCCCTTTTACCTGTTTCTGCACCCCTCTTGCCTCTGTCTGCACCTCTGTTCCCTCTTTCTGTCCCTCTTTTGCCTGTTTCTGCAACTCTCTTGCCTCTTTCTGCAGTTCTCTTTCCTCCTTCTGCACCTCTGTTGCTTCTTTCTGCACTTCTCTTGCCTCTTTCTGCACCCTGTTGCTTCATTCTGCACTTTCCATGCTTCTTTCTGCACCTGTCTTGCTTCTTCCTGCACCCCTGCTGTCTCTTTCTGTACTCGTCATCCCTCTTTCTGTATTTTTCTTGCCTGTTTCTGCATCTCACTTGCCTACTGCACTTTTCGTGCTTCTTTCTACACCTCTGTTGCTTCTTTCATCAATTCTCTTGCCTCTTTCTGCACCTCTCTTGCCTGTTTCTGCAACTCTCTTGCCTCTTTCTGCAGTTCTCTTGCCTCCTTCTGCACCTCACTTGCCTCTTTTTGCACCTCTGTTGGTTCTTTCTGCACTGCTCTGGCCTCTTCCTGCACCTCTGTTCCAAATTTCTGCACCCCTCTTACCTCTTTGTGCACCTCTCTTGCCTCAGTCTGCCCACCTGTTCCCTCTTTCTGTACCCCTTTTGCCTGTTTCTGCAACTCTCTTGCCTCTTTCTGCAGTTCTCTTGCCTCCTTCTATACCTCACTTGCCTCTTTTTGCAACTCTGTTGGTTCTTTTGCACTGCTCTTGCTTCATTCTGCACCCCTCTTGCAAATTTCTGCACCCCTCTTGCCTCTTTCTGCACCCTTTTTACCTGTTTCTGTACCTCTCTTGCCTCTGTCTGCATCTCTGTTCCCTCTTTCTGTACCTCTTTTGCCTGTTTCTGCAACTCTCTTGCCTTTTTCTGCAGTACTATTGCCTCTTTCTGCACCCCTGTTGCTTCATTCTGCACTTTCCATGCTTCTTTCTGCACCTGTCTTGCTTCTTTCTGCATCCCTGTTGTCTCTTTCTGCACTCGTCTTCCCTCTTTCTGTACCTTTCTTGCCTGTTTCTGCATCTCACTTGCCTCTTTCTGCACTTTTCTTGCTTCTTTCTACACCTCTGTTGCTTCTTTCAGCAATTCTCTTGCCTCTTTCTGCACTTCTCTTGCATGTTTCTGCAACTCTCTTGCCTCTTTCTACAGTTCTCTTGGCTCTTTCTGCACCTCACTTGCTTCTTTCTACACTTCTCTTGCCTCTTTCACCATGTACTTATCTAATCACTGCACCAAAACACAAGCACTTATAAATTCACCATGCACTCTCCTTGCAGTACTCTAATCATCCAGTCACTACCCATGTACTCATACAATGACCCAGGCACTAACACATGCACTGTTACAATCCCCTGACCACTACTGATGCAGTCCAGCCATCTCCTTGTCACTACCCATGCACTCCTCCAATCACCCAGCCAGTTCCATGTCCTTATCTAATCACTGCGCCAAAACACAAGCACCTATAAATTCACCATGCACTCTCCTTGCAGTACTGTAATCATCCAGTCACTACCCATGTACTCATGCAATGACCCAGGCACTGTTACAATCCCCTGACCACTACTGATGCAGTCCAGCCATCTCCTTGTCACTACCCATGCACTCCTCCAATCACCCAGCCAGTTCCATGTCCTTATCTAATCACTGCACCAAAACACAAGCACTTATAAATTCACCATGCACTCTGCTTGCAGTACTCTAATCATCCAGTCAGTACCCATGTACTTATGCAATGACCCAGGCACTAATGCATGCACTTCTACAATCCCCTGAGCACTACTGATGCAGTCCAGCCATCTCCTTGTCACTACCCATGCACTCCTCCAATCACCCAGCCAGTTCCATGTCCTTATCTAATCACTGCGCCAAAACACAAGCACTTATAAATTTACCATGCACTCTCCTTGCAGTACTCTAATCATCCAGTCAGTAGCCATGTACTCATGCAATGATCCAGGCACTAACACATGCACTGCTACAATCCCCTGAGCACTACTGATGCAGTCCAGCCATCTCCTTGTCACTACCCATGCACTCCTCCAATCACCCAGCCAGCACCATGTACTTATCCAATCACTCCGCCAAAACCCAAGCACTTATAAATTCACCATGCACTCTCCTTGCAGTACTCTAATCATTCAGTCAGTACCCATGTACTTATGCAATGGCCCAGGCACTAACACATGCACTGCTACAATCCCCTGAGCACTACTGATGCAGTCCAGCCATCTCCTTGTCACTACCCATGCACTCCTCCAATCACCCAGCCAGTTCCATGTACTTATCCAATCACTCCGCCAAAACCCAAGCACTAATAAATTCACCATGCACTCTCCATGCAGTACTCTAATCATCTAGTCAGTGCCCATGTACTTATGCAATGACCCAGGCACTAACACATGCACTGCTACAATCCCCTGAGCACTACTGATGCAGTCCAGCCATCTCCTTGTCACTACCCATGCACTCCTCCAATCACCTAGCCAGTTCCATGTCCTTATCTAATCACTGTGCCAAAACACAAGCACTTATAAATTCACCATGCACTCTCCTTGCAGTACTCTAATCATCCAGTCACTACCTATGTACTCATGCAATGACCCAGGTACTAACACATGCACTGCTACAATCCCCTGAGCACTACTAATGCAGTCCAGCAATCTCCTTGTCACCACCCATGCACTCCTCCAATCACCCAGCCAGTTCCATGTACTTATCTAATCACTCCTCCAAAACCCAAGCACCTATAAATTCACCATGCACTCTCCTTGCAGTACTCTAATCATCCAGTCAGTATCCATGTACTTATGCAATGACCCAGGCACTAACTCATGCACTGCTATAATCCCCTGAGCACCACTGATGCAGTCCAGCCATCTCCTTGTCACTACCCATGCACTCCTCCAATCACCCAGCCAGTTCCATGTCCTTATCTAATCACTGCGCCAAAACACAAGCACTTATAAATTCACCATGCACTCTCCTTGCAGTACTCTAATCATCCAGTCACTACCCATGTACTCATGCAATGACCCAGGCACTAACACATGCACTGCTACAATCCCCTGAGCACTACTGATGCAGTCCAGCCATCTCCTTGTCACTACCCATGCACTCCTCCAATCACCCAGCCAGTTCCATGTCCTTATCTAATCACTGCGCCAAAACACAAGCACTTATAAATTCACCATGCACTCTCCTTGCAGTACTCTAATCATCCAGTCACTACCCATGTACTCATGCAATGACCCAGGCACTAACACATGCACTGCTACAATCCCCTGAGCACTACTGATGCAGTCCAGCTATCTCCTTGTCACTACCCATGCACTCCTCCAATCACCCAGCCAGTTCCATGTCCTTATCTAATCACTGCGTCAAAACACAAGCACTTATAAATTCACCATGCACTCTCCTTGCAGTACTCTAATCATCCAGCCAGTACCCATGTACTCATGCAATGACCCAGGCACTAACACATGCACTGCTACAATCCCCTGAGCACTACTGATACAGTCCAGCCATCTCCTTGTCACTACCCATGCACTCCTCCAATCACCCAGCCAGTTCCATGTACTTATCCAATCACTCCGCTAAAACCCAAGCACTTATAAATTCACCATGCACTCTCCTTGCAGTACTCTAATCTTCCAGTCACTACCCATGTACTCATGCAATGACCCAGGCACTAACACATGCACTGCTACAATCCCCTGTGCACTACCCATTCAGACCGCTAAACACCTACACAGTACTGATTCACTCCTGCAATTACCCAGGTAGTACCCATGCAGTCCAGCCATCGCCCTGTCACTACTAAGCCTGGGCGTAGTTCGCGAAGTAGCGCTACGCGAAGCTATGCAAAGTGCAGTTCGCACTACGCGAGCTACGCGTAGCACTACGCGAACTGCGTAGTGCACTGTTCGCAATGATTGCACAGTGCCGGATGCTTGTCCGCACTGTGCAATCATTGAAAACGGCATCTTGCACAGTGCGAGCTGTCTTTACTGCCGCTCGAGTAGATTTTTACTCGAGCGGCAGCTTTCTCAACGCGGACTGGTAGTTTCTCATCGCGAGCGGTCGCGAGCATACGCGAACACTCGCAATGAGAAACCTGACCTCCCGCGTTGAGAATCTCGCCAGGAGGTTTATTTTCCACGCTCGCGATCGGCAACTTGATGTTGCTGATCGCGAACGAGGAAAAAGTCTCGCCGGGATGTCATTTTGCTTGCTCGCGGTCGCCAACTTGACGTTGAGGACCGCGAGCAAGCAAAAATGACCGCTGCACTACGCTACGCGTGTTTGCACTGTGCTACGTGCACTCGCGTTGCAGCGAAGTAGCGCAAACTTCGCAAACTACGCGAGCGTAGCGTAGTGCTTTGCCCAGGGTTAGTCACTACCCATGCACTCCTCCAATCACCCAGCCAGCACCATGTAGTTATCCAATCACTCTGCCAAAATCCAAGCACTTATAAAATCACCATGCACTCTCCTTGTAGCACTCTAATCATCCAGTCACTACTCATGTACTCATACAATGACCCAGGCACTAACTCATGGCAAATACAGAGGAGGTCATGCTAATCACAGGGGTACCCCAATGCATAGTGTTCCCTAGTGTATGTAGGTGTTTTCACTGTATTCTAAGTGTCTTTTAGCATAGCATTGGCTCTAGGCCTGGTTAGTCAGAGTCAGTTACCACCAGTACCCGTCAGCAAAAAGTTGGGTGCACAGGAGGACTTTCTGCTCCTCTGTTGGTTCTTTCTGCACATCTCTTGCTTCTTCCTGCACTTTTCTTCGTCTTTCTGGACTTCTGTTGCCTCTTTCTGCATTTGTCTTGCTTCTTTCTGTGCTTTTCTTCTTCTTTCTTCACATATCCTACCTTTGTAGGCATAGTTAGAAATTAGCATTTAAAAAACCTTTGAAATTCACTGAAAAAACCATAGGTTTCAGGGACGTTATAGTTAGAAATTAGCATTTAAAAAACCTTTGAAATTCACTGAAAAAACCATAGGTTTCAGGGACGTTATAGTTAGAAATTAGCATTTAAAAAACCTTAGAAATTCACTAAACAAACCACAGGTTTCAGGGAAGTTATAGTTAGTTGGACATTTCACTCATACAAAACCAGAGAAATTCGGCCGTTATAGTTAGTTCAGCTAACTATAACTACGCGCCCTCGCAATGCACTGCTGATGTCGTCACATATTGCATCATTCATGACATGGTCAGTGTCATCACCGATGACATCACTGATGACATCTCAAATGACATCACTGATGACATCACTGATGACATCATCCACGTGATCATCTGATGCACCTCCTCATACCCTAAAATAACCTTTGATACACCCACTCTAAAATACAGACTACCATTTTCGAAACCATAGACACACCAATACCAGTTAGTACATACCCATTCACTAATTCCTAGGTCTACACACACATCCACTCATTCACCCATACAGTCACTCATACATGCAGTCAACCATCAATACGGCATTATCATATGCACTCACATATCTCTGCAGACACTCACACACCGCCACTCATCCATAGAGTTACTCACACACCTAGTCAGTCATGCAAAGAATCAATCACACTCCCATTTACTCACCTATACAGTTATACACACACCACCTCACTTATTCAAACATATACTAACACATACTTACACTCTTATACAATAACTAATACAAGCACACACTGATCCATACAGCCACTCTCAAAATCACTCACTCTCACATATAGCCATTTATACACTCCAACACTCACATATACTGCCTTTCACATATGCAGTTACTCACACATGTACAACTGAGGCATCCATTCACTCACCAACACACCCATACACACACTCACCCACCCATACAGCCCTTCACAGATGCACTCTTGAACCCATACACCCAGTGAATCATCCATTCACACATCTATGCACAGAGTCACACACCCCCACCCACCCACATAGACACTCAGGCACCCATACAGATACTCAGACAACCAATCAATAACCCATATAGATCCTCATTTAGCTACTCACCAACCCATGCAACCGCTTACACACCAACTGACAAACTAAACCTTGTGAATGTCTGTATCAGTCACTAACCCATGCATTCAGTAAGACACATTTAATCACTCACTTATACAGTCAGTCACGCACCTACTAAATCATCCATCCAGACACTTATACACCCACTCATTCTTCAATACACCTTGGCATATATATTAAACATATTTAAACTTTATAGAAACACACAGTCATTGGATGATGTCATCAGTGATGTCATCAGTGATGTCATTTGAGATGTCATCAGTGATGTCATCAGTGATGTCACTGACCATGTCATGAATGATGTAATATGTGACGTCATCAGCAGTGCATTGCGGGGGCGCGAGTTATAGTTAGCTGAACTAACTATAACGGCCGAATTTCTCTGGTTTTGTACAAGTGCAATGTCCAACTAACTATAACGTCCCTGAAACCTGTGGTTTTTTCAGTGAATATATACATATACACATATATACACACACACATATATGCTTCCTACTGGTGGTCACCAGTAGGTAGTTATAGTTAGAACCTAGTTTCCATAGGAAAAGCATTTTTTGTCTTGCCCATAACTTTGGCGTTGCTTCAACCACTCTGAAATTTTCCCCAAAAAGTGTCTAGGTAGGGTCTACTGTTATGGAAAGTTTGGGGGTGATCTGTGTAGTGGGGACCGAGAATTCGGGGTGCCAAATAAGGGTGCATTTGTAATGTTAATTCCCATAGGAACCTTTAGCCACAGCTACAGCCCGAACTGCTGAACAGACTTACACCAAATTAGGCAGGGAGTAGATGTTGGTTCAAGGAAGTGACTTTTGCCTATTTGGTGTAAATCTGTTCAGCAGTTTTTGAGCAAATTTAAGCCAAAAATGATAGTGATATCTCTGGCCGCGAAGCCTTCACGAACAAAGATGAGCTCATGCAGGGAAATGCACTGCTCTGATTGGCTGCCAACACTTCAACCAGAGAAGTGTTGGCAGCCATCTTGGGACTTGGCTTGAAGCCGAGTCCCACAAAAAATAAAGAAAGAAAAGGGGGCAGGGTAGGAATACCCTGACCCTCCAGATATGGTGGGGGGGGGTCATGTTTTAAAAGCATTTTTTTTAAACTTTTGCCAAGGACTCGTGGGTGGATTCACAAATTCACAGCAAAAGTTTTTTTTAAAAAGACATGCGGTCTCCCTGCGCATCTTTTGTTAAAGCCCCCGGGTGGGCATAATCCCAGGGGCATGAAGGAGGGGTGCTCATGGGGCCCCCTTCTTGGGCTTATGAGAAGCCTCAGGGACCGCCATCTCCCCGGTGCTGTACTAATGAAAATTCCTACACAGCGGGATTCATGAGAGCTGGTCGGAGGCCCAGCCCCCTTTCTCCACCACTCTGCAAACAAGACTACTAGTTAAACAAGCATTTGCGATGCAATAGGATTCGCATTTGAGAGAGTTAGAGCTATTGGCGTTGTAAATGTAATTGTTTTTTCTTTGTGTTTTGGAGTGGAGTGGATGTATGTGGTGTGTAATGGAATTATGTGGTATGTTGTGCAGTTGAATTATGTGGATAGAAATTTTGAGGTATTTAGTGTATATGAATTATATGGAGTGGGATTGTGTGTTATGGAGAGTAATTATGTGGTATGGTATTTTGTGTTGTGGAGTGTTATGTATTGTAGTTTTATTATGTGGTGTGTGGTTGTAATTTTGTAGTGTGATGTTGAATTATGTGGTGTTGATTGTAGGTCTGTGGTATTTTATGTAATTGTGTTGTTGATTTGTGTTATGTGGTATCTTGTTGAATTATGTGATGTGTATTGTAAACGTGTTGAGTTTATTTGTGTGATGGGGAACTGTGCAATTGTGTGTGTATAAATAGATAATTGTTTGTAAAGTTTAAAATGCACTAACTCCTCTACCATACACCAACTGTAGCTATAAATTTTAAATGTTTTTTTTGTACCCTGTTTATTTAACCCTTTTACATGTTTTCCAAATAAAGAAATATATTAAGTTTTGAAAAACTAACAGATAAGGCCTAAAAAGTGACCCCCAAACAGGATTTAACGCATGATGTGTAATTGATAAAGACCCCCTACGGCAAAAAAAAGCATGTGCTTTAGAAAATAAAGTAAAACGAGAGTTAGAGCTGTTGGTGAGTACATATAAGTCTCTGCAAAGGTACACTGCAAGAAGGCCGTAGATAGAGAAGTGTGTGCTTTAAACTGAACGCGTACTCTGTCAAGGTTGAATGTCTGACTGCTCCCATGTCTCGGGTATGTCTCTACATGTACGTGTAGTCTGACATGTGTGCTGCAGCTGATGACCCCAACTTAAAACCTATACAATCTTTCATACACTTGCACAATTCTTGTCAGAGCTACTTTTGCATTCAGTCCCAGAAGCACAGATCTCTTAACTAAGCAGGAATCAAGGAAGCACTTGAACACACAGCTTCATTCCTGGCTGCCCTGTATAATGAGCAGAAAGTGACCCATGCACCTTCTTCTACACATATTTAGAGAGCACGCTGTGTGAAACAGATGTAGTCTACTACCTATAGGCTTCTTTACATGTATAATCTTGTCCACTAAAAGGCCCTGACCCACTCATTGATGTCTTTAGAAAGATGCTAAGACTCACAAGAGTGGCATGACAGGAGTCGGCCTTTTATTTTGGGTTAGGCCTGGCATTGCGAGCTCTGCCTCTCTAATAAAACAGTAGAGAAAAGCAAGCCTTAAAACATGTTCAAGATCTATTAACCTTTATCCTAATCCATATAACTCTCTGCAAAGGTACACTGCATGTAGTTGGTAAATAGTGATGTGTGTGGTTTAAACTGAAAGCATACTCTGTCAAGTTTGAATGTCTGACTGCTACCATGCCTCAGATATGTCCGCACTTCTACGTGTAGTCTGACATGTGTGGTGCAGCTGATGACCCTAACTTAAAAACAATCAAATCTATTAAACTCCTGCACAAATCTTGTCAGAGCTCCTTCAGCATTCAGTCCCAGAAGCACAGATGACTTAGCTAGGCAGGCATCACGGAACCACTTGAACACACAGCTTCATAACCAGCTGCCCTGTATAATGAGCAGAAATTGATCCATGCAGCTTCTCCTACACACATTTAGAGAGCATGCAGTGTGAAACAGGGGTAATCTAGTACCTATAGGCCTCTTTACATGTGTCATCGTGCCCCAAAAAAGGCACTGACACACTCATTGAGGTCTCTAGAAAGATGCTGCCAATCACTAGAGTGGCACAACAAGAGTCAGCCTTTCATTTTGGGTTAGGCCTGGCATTGTGAGCTGTGCCTCTATAATGAAACTGGTAGAGAAAAGTGAGGTTTAAAAGATGTTGCCACATGTATTAACATGTATCCTAGACTATACAAGTCTCTGCAAAGGTACACTGCAAGTACTCTATAGGTAGTGAGGTGTGTGCTTTACACTGAAAGCATACTGTCTCAAATTTGAATGTCTGACTGCTACCATGTGTTAGGTATGTCTGCACTTCTACGTTTAGTCTGACAAGTGTGGTGCAGCTGATGACCCTAACTGAAAAACGATATAGTCTATTATACCCCTGCACAAATTTTGTCAGAGTTACTTCAGCCTTCAGTCCCACAACCACAGATCCCTTAGCTAGGCAGGAGTCACGGAAGCACTTTAACACACACTTTTATACGTGGTTGCCCTGTATAATGAACAGCAAGTGATGCATGCAGCTTCTACTACGCACATTTGGAGAGCATGCGGTGTGAAACAGATGTATACTACTACTTATAGGCTTCTTTACATGTGTCATCTTGCCCCTTAAAAGGCACTGACACACTCATTGAGGTCTCTAGAAAGATGCGGACACTCACAAGAGTGGCATGACAGGAGTCGGTCTTTGATTTTGGGGTAGGCCTCGCATTGCGAGCTCTGCCTCTTTAATGAAACTCATAGAGAAAAGCAAGCTTCAAAACATGTTCAAGATGTATTAACCTGTATCCTAGTCCATATAAGTCTCTGCAATGGTACACTGCAATTAGGGCGTACTTAGTGAGGTGTGTGCTTTAAACTGAAAGCGTTGGGGAGTGTCCAAGAATGCGACCAAGCAGTATCTGATCCGCGGAACTCCGCCACACCAAAATGAGAGCAGCGATCCCCGGGGGGCTGGCCACTCTGCCGAAACAGCAAATGACAGGGGAAGGCGGGGGCATCTCGTCCCGAGTCCCGAAGTAAGGCCAGTAGACCCGAGGAGGCGACACATGCTCCTTGGTCCACCTGGCCTGGAGACAAGATGGAGGCTGGTCACCGTTGAAGTGTGAGACGTGGCAGCAGTGGGCATCTGTCCCACAGGGGAGTTGGAGCATTACCGGTGGGTGGCCGCACCAGTGAGTGCAACTGCTGTAGTGGGGGTACGGGGGTGAGGGAATCGGACAGGCGGAAGAACGTGCACCCGCGGACGGGGGTGTGGGAATCCAACCGGTTGGAGAACGTGCACCCGCTCATCCCTGCATCCTCCTCTCCCCCCACCTCGCTCCCCTGGGAAGACGCAGGAAGAGAGGCCTCCCAGGCCAAATTGGGTGCCACGGGCTAGGCCCGAGTGTTCCAATGTCAGGACTGGGGGTGGCTGAAGCCCCTTGGATGCCGGTGGATCCCAGCGGAAAAGAAAATTGCCCGAGCCTGCCTGACCTCAGGATGGCAGCCGGGCAGTACTAACCAAGACCAGCAGCGCAAAGATGCCGCAACCAGAGTGGGGAGGCTCGAAATTAAGGCCAGCGGGGGAGCCGGGTGACTATGGACGATACCTCAGCCACGCAGATGTCACGAGTGCGACGGCACCTGGAGTAGTCATCGACCGGGCTCTACGCCCTCCCCCCCGGCTCCCCACCGATACAGAGAGGAGACCAAGATGCAGCAATTGGATGGAGGGGAAGGGGATAAGGCAACAAGAACAGCGGCCTCTGTGCAGATGAACTCTGACACTTAAGCATTAACGGGCCTGTGAATTGGCTGCCATACCAACTGGAAGAGAGAGGGAGAGCCAGAGACCCAGGATAAGGGGACAGTGAACTCGAGGACCACGCCGAAACCACTACTGGGGAGCAGAGAGGTACTAGATCATGATTGTAACAGAGCAACTTCAGAGCTTACAACCAGGCCGGTGGCGACGACGCTCCCAGCGCTGCCATCGACTGCCAGCGGACCCAGGCTGGGTGGGGTGAGCCGGGAGACCGGGAGGACTGATGGCAGACGCAGGCTCAGCGGGAGGTGGCAACAGCACTTGCCCAGCCACTGGAAGAGGGAAAGTCATTGCAATACACCAGAACACATGGTACCCCTTCGATAGCAGTCATACCAGAAGTACTGAAACAAATTCAGAATGAGTAAGGGGCAGAGTCTGCCTTAGATCTGGGAATGAAACTGTTGAGCAACTTTGCCCAAGTATAGACAATTATGTTGAGCAACATAAAAGGGGAGGCAGCAGCTTTGGCAATACACCAACAATTGAGGGAATTCACTCCCGCACAGCAGGAGCGTCAATTACCTAAGATTCTTGAAGAAACATATGCCTCTTTAGGCAGAGATAATCTGGGAGCCAAACCTGGGAAACCAATAGTTAAGAGTAGTTCTGAAAAGGATAACTCTAAACAAGTACTCGATTCTTCAAAGAAGAAATGGGATAATAAACAAAAACATAAACAAAACAAAACACAGTCACGGGTGGGTCTTCTCAGCAGGAACACACCGAACAGAAATATAATCTGCAAAACCGTGACAATTTTCGAAAACCTGGCAGGTATCAGGATACTGATACACGTTCACCTCGTTCCTTTCAGAAAACATCTGAAAAGCATTCGGAGAGAGAGACGGATGGTCAGAATACAGATCAGAAGAGCGAGTCAAGCCGAAAGGGAGACACATCGCACTTCGGACTACATCATTAAACAGAAAGACAAACAAAAGACTTCCAAACCTCAATTTAAAAAGAAGGTAGCCGGCATTAGACATGCCCAGGCTACTGAGGACTCTACTTCTGAACGGGGAATGGGCAGTGACGATGCTGGGCAGTGCGGCAGAAGTCCCCATAGCTTGCCAGAACCTGATTGACTTTCTGGGGGTAGTATCGCTGACTGAGCATATCACGGTGAAAACACCGGATACAAGGGTAAGTGTCCCACATTGTTTATGCAAAATAACGCTACAAATAGAGGGGGACATACCCAGGAAACTAAAGGGTTTCTTTTGGGAGAACCTGACCTATGGTTACGACATTCTTTTGGCCAAAAAGGATTGGCCACCTGAAATCGTACTGGATTGCCCAATGGGAGAAGAAGTTATTTTACCTGCTTTCTCTGACCTTGTACCAGAATCAGTTAAAAATGCATACGTGCAGGAGTGGGCATTGGCACTTGCTCCCGCACTCTACTGCAATCATGTTGGGTGGGATGATGAGTCATGCCATCACGAAATCCCATTAAAATCAATCCCTCAACCCCAGAGACAATACCCGATTAAACATGAGGCAAAGAAACAAGTCAGGGAGATCTTAGATCAACTTGAATACCAAGGGGTGATAGAAAATTGCATCTCGCCCATGAATAATCCCCTGTTTCCCATAACAAAATCCAAAAATTCATATTGTCTAGTATTATATTATAGAGATTCAAATGCATCAACACGCACATTTGCAGTACAGAATGCACTCAGTGCCGCACTAATGAATAACGTAGTACGGCAAAAATACAAAACAACACTAGATACCTCAAATGGATTTTTCTGCCAAAATATAGCACTTGGAAGCAGATATTTGACACCATTCTTGGCGCTAGGCTCTCAACACCAATTTTGTCGACTACCCCTGGGGTATAAGAACAGCCAGGGGTTGTTTGCAGCCAGAGAAACAGAGTTACTTCAAAATCTTGATGAAGACGCATTGTCCTATGTAGACTACATCTATCTTACAGACAATGAATTATGTGAACACTTGGCGAGGGTGAACAACATAATCCTTGGTTTCGCCCAGTAGGGATACGAGTTTCATTTTAAAAATCAAAAATCGCCCACCTCAGTGACCTATTTTTAGGATACGAGTTGTCAAGTGAAGACAAGAGCCTGGCAGCACACTTTTTAGAAAAATGTGCACTACTTCAACCTCCAACAACTCTGAAAAGACTACAATCCATTTTAGGATTTTGAAATTTTGGAAGTATATACATTTTGGATTACGCTAACAGGGTAAAACCTTTCTATGATTTAATCAGACCTGATTTTACAGTACATCAATGGACACAGGAATATACTGATATCCTATGTTCATTTTAAGCTGATATTATAGCTTCCAAACCTTTACACACACGTGTCAACACAACTAACCTGGTGATCTGCGTTGTCGCTGGACCAACCGGGTACAGTTACATTACTTTCAATGAAGGTGATACAGTACCTATTGCTTACAAATCACATTTGTACACAAATGCTGAATGGGGTTTTGCACTAACTGAGAAAATACTTACGGCAGTACAAACTGCTGTAGTAAGGGAGAGAGCACTGGCTCAGTGGAAACACAATTGTTGTGACCCCAGTACCGACCTTAGAGGCCGTTACAAAAGCAAGCATCCCAAATGCCAAAGCATTGCACCCACAATGGATTCAATGGGCTAACTCTCTTACTGCAACAGATGTTGATTGCAAATTTGATCCAACATTACAAACACAAGAATGTTTGAAGTACTAATGAGAATCCTCTACTGAATGAAATAATGCCTCTAGATCTATATGAATGTATCACTTATACCGTTGGATCTGCCCAGCCGGCCGTAGAAACAAAACAGCAATATTCTGCGGCATGCGAATTGTGTAAGGGCGCAAGCGGGATAGAAAGTTCCTTCCCGATAAAACACAGACTCAAGTCTCTAGGAGACTGTACAGCACAGCTGGCTGAGCTAAAAGCTCTGATACTGGCACTACAGAATACAGATCATGAATCCCCCACACTCATAGTGTGTGAATCATTCTATTGTGTCCAGTTCTACAACAAACATTTACATTATTGGGGCCAGAATGAATTTAGGAATTCCAAAGCTTGCACAGTGAAGCACAAGCTGCTTTGGGAACAAGTGGCAAAGCTGAAAGAAAGCCTGCCAAGGGCTCATGTTATTCATACATTGAGTCAGTTGGTGTTCATGTTGAAGGAAATTCAATGGCGGATGAGGCCGCCATGGCAACAGTACGCACTGCTGCCGTTGCTGCAATCACTCGCTCTAGCACGAGAATAGACAGAGTAACCATGATAGCTGTCAATGCAACCCGCAACATCTCAGTCCTGCCGAAAGGCTTTCCACTCAAGAACTCCTACAAGTAAGACGCACAAAACATTCTGTGTGCTCAAATTCCAGGAGTGGGGGATAGAGTAATACCAAACACTGATCGCAGATTTGGATTAATACTAGCTGCACACGAGGGTCTGGGTTCAGCACATGCAGGGATCACTGCTACAGTTTCATTACTAAAGCAGCCCCATTGGTCGCCAGGTCTTACTAAACAGACCAAGGACTTTGTTCTTAAAGGTGACACCTGCCAGCAGCTGAAGGGCTCCACTGTGGCACGTCCACCTCAAACACCTTTACTGATCTCAGACAAACCACTCGCGTGTGTCTATTTGGATCACTGCGGCCCCTTACAATCAGACGGGGCTTGCAAGTACATCTTGGTGGCAGTAGATTAATTCACTAGATTCCTATGGGTTTGGCCCTATCGTTCGGCTGACGCTCAAACTATTCTAAAGGATTTGCAAGTCTTCATTGGGACATACACAATTGGCACACTACATTCCGACCAGGGCCTGGTATTTAGCACTCAGGCTTACAAAGAAGCCATGGGAAGTTTGGGTGTGGCCTTGGGGTATCCTCCCCCTACCATCCTGAGGGAAATGGTAGTTGAGAGGAAAAAACGTGACTTAAAGGAATCCTTAACAGCAAGGGTATTAGGCTCAGGTTGCAGTTGGGTCAATCACCTTTATGGGGTCCAGAGGGCACTTAACAAGATGGCAAGAAAATCCCTGGGGGGTCAGACACCTTATGAGTTCCTGTTTGGAGTAAGAATGTGGGTACCAAACCTCGATAGTGTCAGCACAGTGGCGGCTGAAACTCCATTTGATGTCAATGATCGTTTGGATCTTTTACAGGACCTTAAAGAATACAGAGCTTTACAAAGCAATGTCCAAGTAAAACATGCCGCCACTGGGGAAGTGAAACGGTAACAGCAGGACCTGCCTGTGTCCCGAAGGTTGGGCACCTGGTCTGAGAGAAAATTGTGGACAAGAAAGAATTTGGGCCATCTTAAAGAGTGCCTGTACCTGTCCTAGCTGTCGAAGGAATGAGAATTGTCCTTCATCCGCCCCTTGCCGGCTATTGAGACAAAAGGTTTGTCTCCATTGATCTGATCAAACCACACTATGTGGCCGATTCTCAACAGTAGACCACGTGGGCTCCTGTGTAGCTGCCGCACTCCTCTCGCTACTGTACAGGAAGTTCAGATGTAAGCTTTAATAACAACTGAAGACTCCACTCTCCAAATGATGCTTCTTGAAGTTGACACAACCACAACTGTACAGTCAACAAGTACAGAAATTTCAATTAGAAAAATTGATGACGTCTATGTCAACATGCCACAGATTGAGCCATCTACCAGTTCCACATAACCTGCTGAGCTCCAAGAATAAGCCAGACGGCGTCTGGCTACTTCGTGCATTACGACGACTTCTCATCAGATCCAAGTGAACCTGAGCTGCCGATACCGCCCCTCGCGTTCAAGCTTCGAGTTTTTGCTTTCTATCTTTAGCTGAAAAAGACTTACTTCGTTGTTCCCTGGATACATCTATGGATTACAATTGGATTACTTTTCCTGGTACTTTCGATTGGTATGGTAACTGTCTTTTTCCTACTTCTGAATGGACACTTTCTCCCAGAGCACTCTGCAGTACCACTTGTGAACTTGGTCCTTAAGTCACATGCATCATCATATTGTGAACGAAGAGACTTGTCCCTCGTGAACATTTCAGCAGTTCCAGTTCCTGAAGGCATTGTATGGGACAGGGTATTGTATGATGTATATGGTCCTACTATAGTTTTGAAAATTCCATATTTGTTTAAAATTTCTTTAAATGACATCATCACCTCTAGTACTGTCTCGGATGATTGGAACATTGAAATTGTGCATAATTTGCTTTCAGATTTAGAGCAATCAGCTGCTTTTTCTAAAGATGAATTGTATGATGGCACTAGTAATTTTGGAGACATATTCTGTTACCAACATTATGGTCACCATTTTTTACATAAAGCCAGTATCCTACGTGCTGTTTATAATTACACACAATGGGAACACTGCCCAATACCGCCGAAAGGTAGTTCAAAAACTTTTGCACAGAAGTTTGCCTATTTTTCAGGTTTTGAAACATCTGACCCAGCATTGTATTATTATAGGCTAGCACCGGCACCTGCAATGAAAAATATGCTAACGAACACCAAGCTGACATACTCTGCTTCTTTTATTTCCCAACTGTCTATACAGGGTTTTGACTTTTGGAAAGACACAATAGACACAAAATCTATCTGGGGGACGAAAAATTGGCAGGTTCAGGGAACTGAGGTTTTATTTAGAGTATGCCTCATACCACATCAGATGATTTTTCTGAACAAGACAGTGCAACAAAATTCATGTCTGGGTATAGCAAAAACAAAAGATTTGAACACACTGCGTATTCCCACATTCTCATGTTTCGAAAACTGGCAGAAATGTACACAGTTTAGGGAGGACACATTAGACACCATGATACGTAATGGCTCTTTCTATTCATCAGAGCCCAATTGGAAAGGGTGGTTGGTTTGGCCTTAAACACAAACGGATGTCAGTCTAGATTCCTGGGCAAAACCGATGGGTTTAAGGATTAATAGGCCTGATCAACGCTCTGTACAAACAGAACACTCGGGGTGGTAACGTCATACAGTGTTGGGAAGTTATACCTCGAATGGTTAAAGACCTCAACACACTCCCAGGTGAAACAACACTTGTCCCTCCTTTCTGATGACAAAGATCTCAAGGATTTTTATTAGGTCCCTGGAACCCACATCAAAAGCACTTTTTGTATGGAATATATAACAAGGTATGGAAGATTTCTCAACCAGAAGCTGCTAAGAGATTGCGCGAAATTGATAGGGTTAATCTGGAAATGGCTTTGGCTGTGGTTGACAACGGCATGAAAACTTTATCATCCAGATTTATTCACTGGGCAACACTGTGTCTTCCGCAATTGACATAATACAACAAGACATGTCTATATTACAACATGGACAGTCACAATTACGGTCAATAGTAATTTTAAGCTGGACATTGCAAATGTTACATTCTGGCCATATGCAAAGGCATTCCATCAACAGTACAAATCTGTTTTCAGCATACGATCTCCCAGAAAGACAGATGACAATGGCATGTAGAGATGTGAAATATACCATGTTGCACATCGAAAAATTAGACCAATTAATTTTTACCTTGGCTGAGACACCATCCACTGACTGGATAATCCATGGTTACATCACCCTACCAGTCACAACCATTCAATTCCAATATTGTCTCCAATACCAACAGGTAGGCAGATATGAAGCGCTAGGGGAAGGATTTGTGCACAAGTATTGGGAATTATTGTTCAGGTTTAGATACAGAAATGGGGACACAGACGTTTTCTTAAATCCGGTATTTGTAAAGCGCGAACTACTCACCCCTACGGGTCTCAAGGCGCTGGGGGCCGTCGTGGAAATTAAGTGAGCTATTGCCCAGAGTCACATGGTGCTGAGCTGAGCTGCCGCCGGAGATCGAACCGTGAGCCCTGTGCTCCGAAGTCAGCTGCCCTGGCCGCTGCACCACACCTCTCCACCTTTCTTAGTGGCTCCGGATGTGAAGATGCCTTAAGCAGCTCCCTGGTTTGCAAGGACATTTCTCTCCATGGGGCATGCAATGCTTCAATGGCGAATTTGTCTTGTTATCTAAAGGGTTCCTAGCTGCTGTGATTCATCCGGTGTTCAAGCTACTCTCGAATGTGAGTAATTCAATGCTGAATGATCTAGGTTGTTGCGGAATGGAAGCGGGCATCGCTTATCTGGTGACGGTTAATTCAATAGTCACTTGTTGTACTCCAGTACTGTTTTCACCTGCCTGCACAGTTAGGGAGGCTACGCTATGGCCTTCAATAGATGTTTCCAACATTAAATTTGATTCCCTAAGCAAACTGAAAGCCATGCTTTTACAAAAGGATGTGGCCTTAACTTCAGCCAAAGAGACGTTTGATCTCCAGGTTTCAAGGTCCTCGTCTCCATATTAACTTCCCACTGCATTTTGGGGAGATTGTTCATCGTATCTTTAACATGTCTGATACAAAGGAAATAGTGCACTTTTTATATGTATCAACTCTGGTTTCGTTAGCACCTTTCAGACGATTTTCGGAGTTATACCATCTTTCATACACTTCGTATTGGAAGCATCGTTGGAGGGCTCCTGCTCATCCTGCTACTTGTAGCGGGGATCCTGATTTTATTTTTTCTACTCCGCAATGGATGTCCCAGTTCCACCCGGAATGGAGACAGCACTGCTAGTGCTGTGTTGCCATGAGCACATGATACACTGCTTCGGCACACCTCGGCTTCAAGAACTGAATGAGCACTGGTTCTTGTCGTTCAGGCCAGTCTGGCTTGACTGCATACAACCTGTCTTCCGCTGCCTGCTTTGCAGCCAAGAATGCATCCTGGAAATACATCTTGGATCAGAATTGGTGCGCCAATGGACATTGAAGTACTGATGGAGACCTTAAAGGCCCATGCATATGGCTGTCTTCAGCGTATTCCATTGATGATGAACGCATTCTTAGAGCCACCCTGGGATGCTTCGGCTCTTGGTGATGTGAACAATGGCTCTGCGGACAACTTGTGGGACAGGATGCCTCCCTCAGCGGCTGCTGTGGGAACTGGATGGAATCATCTTTGCTCCATCAACCTGCTACGAGGTGCGCCTCTGGGACCGTATGTGGATGTGTGCAACAACGTTGCATCTACCACTCGGAACACAAACAATTGGCCTTTTTCCGTGTGGGAACTATTTGGTCTCATTTTTCAACAAGACATACCAAAACAGCTTATTTTTCTAGGCACCTTGGCATTCTGAGTGCTTGGGATCTCAAATAATATGTGTGACTTATAAAACGTTTACATATTTTATTGCTTTTATATATTTTAGACGCTTTTAAAGTGTAATTTTTAACGCTTTTAAAACAGTCTGCTGGCTTTTAGATAGCTATTTGTTATAAACCCTTAGGATGAGGAGTGGGTGTTATATTCCCGAGTTAGGCCCATGTAGCGAAGCAGCTTATTTCTTACATTGTCCTCACGAACAACATCCTCCAAGCTGTGACCTTTTGCATACATTTGCACACGTCAATGTTGGATTAGTTTTTTCTCTGAAACTAAACTTGTTTTACATCTAGATTCATGCAACATTATCACAACGCCATGAACATCATGTACAAGGTCTCGTTCCTTCCCTGCGTACAAATGTCAGTACTATCTTCATCCATGGGGCGACAGGACTATCTATATATCCACAACATCACTAATCTATGGGTGAATCGCAAGGCTTCTTTCGATTATAAAAGATGAGCATCCTGATAGTAGTTGGAGGCACTTCAGCTGACACCCAGGGTTCGTGCATGCTGACAGATCACCACGCAGCAGCCTGACATCTTGTGAGGGGTGTCAAGCTCGTGACCAAGACGGGGTCCTTCACTCTTTCCTAACAGGTAATGGGGTTGGATCATCCCTTGGGGGGATTCTTGGCATCACACCTACATACACTCTAGGTACACTTAGAATAGGGTTTGCATCATAGGAGTATGCCAGATTACCACCTTGTTTATATGCCTGCATATATACATTGTTTTAGCACCATTGTAGAACTCTACCTACTATTTACGCTTCTGGTGCTTGTAATCATGTTTATCTGCTTCTGTCTCCTAATCATTGCAGCACACATATTTTATGCAAGAATAACGTTGGTTTAATAAATATTATTGAAGATGTCCCATTGTGTATTCTCTGTTTATTTCTCTGAGAATAAGTGAGCATGAGTGACTGTGCAAAAGGTTCTGTACTGTTGTAATGGTCCGTGAGGGATCAGGGTTGTCATGCTCAGTGGTTGCCAGAAACCATTTGCTTCCTGTTAGGTTGGGGGGGTTTACGGTGGCACTGTGAGCTAGCTGGTCTATAGACCAACACATCCTGTGGGGGTGTCTGGAATCAGTCTTGACACCAAGCCCTTAGTTTATATTGTCAAACAATGCACAGGTCCTACGGACTGGTAGGAACTACATGACACTGGAGTCTCCCTTTGGCATGCTTTATAATGCATGCAAACACAAGCATGCACAAGTTTGTATATACTTGTGCTTGTATTATCACTTTAAAGTCATATCTACAGGCATTGCCAATGCTTAGTTTGGGCTTGAAATTCAAGATGCATACACACCTGGGGCTGCATCATATAAGGTGCGCATCACTAGTGCCAATGTAAGACAGTTTCTGCCTCTGTTTTGGGCTGAATAGTGCATTAAATAGTTAAAGAGCTGGAGTAGTGCTATTTTACCATCTCAGAAAGTGGTAACTGGTTGCTTCCAGCTGGAACCTTGAAGGCTGGGCTGGTTTTGGCTTGAAATGTAGCAGGACTGGTTGACAAATCTAGAGTAAACAACTGGACATAATGCAAAACCAGCAAACAAACAACACAAAACATAGCAGGGCAAAAGTCAAGAAAGCAGTCAAAAAACAACCAACACAACAACAGCCACTCTACCACAACATATGTACACCAACATTCTTCTTGAACATTACCTATCCAGATCTGCTTTCATATTACTGTAGTATAAGGTGTTTGCAGCAAGCACTGCCTTTACTTACTACCAAAGACATGAAATAGCACCAGTCAGAAATGTTTTAAGGTGCAGTCCAGATGGCCTTGCAGTCAGTCTGGGGATCAGCTGTGTTGTGACTTCCTTTCTTCCCTAAAAATTGACTAAAGATCCAGAGTACAAAAGGAAAGAGGAGTCTCAAGGTGAGGTGTATTGCTTAGGAAGGAGATTAGCTGCTTCAAGGAGTTGCAGACCAGAAGGAATTGAAGACTACAGGCTAGTCCTCTGTGGCAGGATTACAATCTAACAGTTTTAGTTGGCTATAGATGAAGAGAGGATTACTGTAAGGCAGGTGAGCAAGAAAGACTGGCAGAACAGGAGCAAAGCACATCCCTTGATTAACTGCTGGGAAACAGAGTTGTGTAGGGAGGACTGGAGCATCTCACATGTTTTTGTAGTCAGGACCCGGATGCGATGGTCGTGCAGTTTCTCAGCAGGGCATGTGCATCTTATACTGTGGCAGAGTTCCTTCCAGAAGGGCCTGCATGAGAGGAAGGTGCAGATCTGTTGCTTAGGCAGTTAGAAAGACAACTTTTTTGAGATTTTGCTTCAATTACCTGTTCAGCAGGTTTCTCACAAGCTGCTGTGCGACTGAACATGCGTCCACTTCCGGTGTGGGTACCACGCAGAGCAGGCAGTCTCTCATGCTCTGAACCTACGCCTGGGCTCTACAGCTCTCTTTTTGCACTCGACAGCCATTCTCACTGCATTACACCAAGTATCATGCATCTTGCATAAAAATTTGACCTGAGAATCAATTTACATGCAGTCAGTCGATTCTCATACACTTTGAAACCAATCTTGCCATCGTAATCTCATTGGATGCTGGCTGGTAGAAGTGCTCATTACTCTGTGGTTGTGATGGCTTTACGACCAATCAGAGTGTACATTCATTAGTAAACACTCTCTTCAGAAGCTGCACAGATTGGCAGAATGTCATCCATAACACACCACTCAATACATGGTCGGTGAGTCTGCGGCCAGGGGACTGACACTGCTGATAGACCTGTGCAGGGAGACTCTGGTCAGGTGAAGGTCCAACCCACATTAAACTCCACCTGCAGTGCAGACTCTTTGACCCAGAGAAAGACTCAGTCTTGACTCATGAGAGCACCTGCATGGCCGATTACTAGGGCTTAGCATGTTATGCTATTCAGTCGCCTCAGATGCCCCTTTATTTCTTGACCACATTTACAAACAGAATCTGTAAGGAGAAAAGAAATTGGAGAAAAGAAATCCACTGCTTTTAAGGTAACTCCCTTTTTGTGATGTCATTGGCTGATAGGTGATATAATGTCCCTTCCTTTGATCTAATCAGTAATGCTAATTAGTACCAGCTCTTAAGAATTTCTTAAACTTCCCCTCTCTGGGAAAGTCCATTCTGGCAACCTGTGACCCTAAAGTTCGGACGGACTAGGAACTCTTCTGGGATAGGTAGGTATCCAGGTGTTCACCATTTGACAAGGTGTTGCTCAAACACATTCATTTACAGCTTGTCATGGAAGTAGCTTGTGGATAGAGCCTGGCACATCTCGACTGCAATGGCGCTCCATATCCAAGCAGTGAAAGAGAACACTTTGTGTTCAATCTTTTTCATTCAATATTCCTTGGTTTCTTCTGATTGCCATGTGTGATAAACCAGGGGTCATCTTCATGTTTGCCAAGTATAAACGTTGCTGTTTCTCACAGGACTTTGCTTCAAGGAATATAAAATGTCAGTCAAGAGTTATGAGGAATAGTCAAGTCCTCAGAAATGCAGTAAGATTTGTTGACACAAGGAGCCTACAACACCTCAGATTCTCTTTCCTGCCTTAACCACTCAAACCTTTAAGCACCGAACATGCTACCCTGATGAATGATTACAAAGAGTGTGTTCTAGAACTGGATGTATATCAAACTCCATGAGCACTCAGACTAAGTAAAATGAAGTTAGAGCATTAAGCAAAAAAAGAAATCAAGTTGTAAGATGGAGTGGGGTACAAAGAAGAGCACTTCTTGTAAATATAATACAACAGCGGTTTTGGAGTTGATGCTAAGGTAATTGCTGGGTATTGCTTTAATTCACTTTACAGTTTTTGGAATTGTTGTATAATAGTAGTTATTGTGTTTTCTTTCAGTTACCCCTGGAGCAAAGGTTTATCAAAGAAAGGCCAACGAGCGCACCTATCTGATCGGTATCACATATGGATTCTATCCTAGAGAAATCCAGGTGAAGTGGGTCCGGGATGGTGTAGAGAGACCCTGGGATTCGAACGAGCTCCTGCCAAACCCAGATGGAACCTACCAGGTCAGGGCAACTGTGGAAGTTCAGGAAGGAGATGATGTGAGGACTTATGAATACCATCTGAATCACAGCAGCCTGCCGGAGACTCTGACTGTGACATATGGTAAGTACACGCTCTCTCAGGGCAGGAGGTGAAATGTAGAGCTGAGGTCGAGGGTCACATGAGCCTACATTGGGTAGTGATGGTGGCTTATAGTAAGTGATTCGGATGTGCGTTATAGTGATTTTTTCTCCAAAAATATATACAATTTTGTAGAAAAGTATGTGATATTACATGGATTGAGTAAAAAGTAGTTAGTCGTAGTGGCAGCTGGTGAAATTTGAAAACAGGGCGTAAATTTTCCAGCTGTAGAAGGAGTAAGTGAGTGAAGCAAAAATCTAGCTGCATATGTATCTCAAAAGCATTAGCTAATACTGGCCCCTGGCCTACTTAACGAGCAAAGGAGCTATATTCAAAACAGTTTTTTGGAACTAGGGGGCATATTTACAGTAGAATGGCAGAGCGTGGCGTTAAGCCAAAATTGCTAACGCCGCACTCCACCATTTTGAAAACGCAGGGATGCGCCGTATTTACAAAGACACAGCGCACCCCTGCGTTTTCCCTAGCGCTGGCGCTAAATTCAGCTGCCTAGCACCAACATAGGCATCCTTGCACCATAGTGCAAGGGTGCCTGCTTTAAGGAAATGATTGTTTATGTGCAAGAAGGTGCCCCTTCCTGCACATAAACAATCACTAATGGTGATGTGCAACACATATGTGTGCTGCATTGTGCAGCACACATAGAAGTTGCGAATCGTCATTTTTTTAATGATTTTTATGTGCAGGAAGGGGCACCTTCCTGCACATAAATAATCATTCATGGCGATTTGCTGTTCCTATGTGTGCTGCACAATGCAGAACACATAGAAACAGCAAAAACGAGGCGAAATTAATAATTTCTCCTCATTTCCCCATGTTAAGACCAGGCTATTTTTGGTCATAATTTTGACGCTGCCCCATATTTACACCACCCTTGTAAATAGGGGGAATTGTCAAAATCAATGGGTGTTTCAGTGGAACGCTCACTGCAACACCCATTGCCCTTCCCTTTCACGCTAAGTGTAGCGTGAAAGGGAGCCTTATTTACAAGATGGCCTTAAGCCACATTAAGTGGCTTAAGGCCGCCTTGTAAATTAGGCGAAGGGTTTATCGCCATAGAAAAGTAATGTTCCTGTGGCGATAAACTCTTACAAATATGCCCCTAAGTGATTAAAGACCTGATTGTGGTAATCTTTTAGTTCTGCAAGTAAAACTCACGTGTATTCTATGGAAATGTTAAGAATATTCTTATTATGTCATAAAATATGTCCAAGGTATGTTTATCTAAATGCAGACTTACTCAAATCCATTGTTTGTATATATATATTATCTACTGGCGGTCGCCAGTAGATAGTTATAGTTACAACCTATTATCCATAGGAAATCCGCGACATTCTATTTGAAATAACTCTCTTGCCGGTTGACGTATCTTCGCAAAATTTTCAAACTTTGTGGGGCGCTCCGGTCCGCTCCTACCCTGAAAGTCTCGGGGGATTCGTCAAGCGGGGCCGAGAAAAAGGGGGGTCCCAAAACGCGTTTTCCCCATGCAATTTTCCATAGGAAACTTTAGACACGGCTACAGCCCGAACTGCTGAACGGAATTACACCATATTTGGCAAAGAGGTAGTTCTTGGTTCAGAAAGAACCCTTTTGTTAAATGGTGTAAATCCGTTCAGTAGTTGCTGAGAAAATCAAAAGTAAAAGTACATATATATCTATGGCCGCGTCGGATTCGCGCACCCTCCCGATCACGAGCTGCATGCTAATTGGCTGTCAACACTCCAAATCAGGAAGTGTTGGCAGCCATTTTGTCCCTCGGTAGAACCGAGGGACAGAAACAAGTGCGCAAAACGCACAAAGGGGGCAGGGTAGAAACCCCTGACCCCCTAGGTCTGCTCAGGGGTCCCACAAGGACCCCCTGGGCAAAAATATTATTTTTTTTTTAAATCGGCAGGATGCGCTCAGGGAGCGCGGATCCTGCCGGGAAATCGAGCGCGGTCTCCGCGCTTCGATAGTTAATTGGCCCCGGGTGGCCCAAGTCCCGGGGGCATGGTGGGGGGTTTTAATTTATGTAGGGGGGCCTCTAAGGCCCCCAAGCCCCGGGACCGCCACCCCCGGGGCTTTATTTAGAAATGATGGCGGGAGGGCTCTGAGCCCTCCCGCAGCCTCGGGACCGCCACCTCCCGGGGCTTCTTTTTTTTTTTTTTAAACCTGTGTGGGGGCTCCAGCCCCCACATGCCCCCGGGACCGCCACCTCCCGGGGCACTAAACATTTAAATATGGGGGTCCGTTACGGACTCCAAGCCCCGGGACCACCACCTCCCGGGGCTGTGCACTGAATGGGAGGGGGCCGCGGCCCCCTCCTGGAGCCCTTGATGGCCCTGGGGACCACCACCCCCAGGGCCGGCTCCTGCAGTGTCCCGGGGTGAATACCCCGGGACACTGCTGTTTGCTATGACAGGACGGGAGCCTCGCGGCTCCCGTCCTGTCATAGCAAGTCTTGGTTTGCATTTTGAAAGAGAGAGCAGGAAACCTGCTCTTCTTTCAAAATGCAAACCAATAGCTTTCCACATGGGGAGCAGCATGTTAGCTGCTCCCCATGTGGAAAGCAATGCCGGCTTCCGCAGGAGGCGGGGAGCCGGCTGGGACTGTGGGGGATTGGGGACCCCCCACAGTCTCCAACGTGAGGCCGGGGGATGGGGTCCCCAGGGCCATAAGTGGCCCGGGAGGGGGCCACGCAGCCCCTCTCCCAAAGTTCAATTTTTAAAAAAAAAAAAATAAGGGAAAGGCCGGCCCCGGGGATGGGGTCCCCGGGGCCTTAAATGGCCTGAGGAGGGGGCCACGCAGCACCCCTCCAAAGAAAAAAATAAAAAATCGAGGCCATGCCCCGGGGGATGGGGTCCCCGGGACCAATACAGGCCCAGGGAAGGGGGCCACGCGGCCCTCTTCCCGTTTTTTTTTTTAATTTAAAAAAAAAAAATGCTCAGGCCCCGGGGATGGGGTCCCCGGCGCCAAAAGTGGGCAAGGGAAGGGGTCCACGCAGCCCCCTCCCATTAAAAAAAAAAAAACGAAAAAAAAACGACCGGCATCGTGCCGGAGGCCCCGCCCTCCCTGCAGTACTCTGCAAACACGCCCTGGCGCGTTTGCAGAGGGGGAACGAATTCCCCTTGAATACTGGGGGTCCCTGGGGCCAACTAGCCCACCAGGAACCTCCAGTATGCGCCAGGGGCTGCCTTGCAGAGACGTGTACATAGGCCACGCCCCTTTTACACCTCTCTGCAACGCAGCTCTGTGGCGCTTTTGGAGGTATATGGTGGGCTAGTTGGACTCCAGGGACCCTCAGGATTCAAGGGGACTTAATCCCCCAACTTAAAACGCGCCACAGGGCGCGTTTGCACAGTGGTGAAGGGAGGGGGCGGGGCTTCATGTGACATGTGTGCAAACAGGCCCCGTGGCGCGTTTTAAGATGGGGATTAAATCCCCTTCAATCCTGAGGGTCCCTGGGGCCAACTAGCCCAACAGGTACATCCAGAAAGCGCCACAGAGCTGCGTTGCAGAGAGGTGTAAAAGGGGTGTGGCCTCTCTACACGTCTCTGCAACGCAGCCTCTGGCGCACACTGGAGGTTCATGGTGGGCTAGTTGGCCCCTAGGGAACCTCATGATTCAAGGGGACTTAATCCCCCAACTTAAAACGCGCCACGGGGCGCGTTTGCACAGATGTCACCTCAGGCCCCGCCCCTCCCTTCACCATTGTGCAAATATTCCTCTCAAATCTGCCTTACTACGAATTCCGATTTACTCACCTGTTATCAGGAGAGACCTCAGTGCTGTATCTTTCAGCCCAGTACTGGTCCTGAAAAGTAATTTTAACCGTACTTACCAGTAACTTGAATTTCCTTCCATAGGCTAACATTGACTGGTTTCACTTGGAAATTCTTCTAAGTGTGGAGTTTTGGAACTTTAAAATATTCCTCTAAAATCAGCCGAAATACGAATTCCGATTTACTCACCTGTTATCAGGAGAGACCTCAGTGCTGTATCTTTCAGCCCAGTACTGGTCCTGAAAAGTAATTTTAACCGTACTTAGCAGTAACTTGAATTTCCTTCCATAGGATATCATTGCCTGCTTTTTGCTGAAAAAGTTTCTGTTGATTTTTGAAACATACAAATATTCCTCTAAAATCAGCCGAAATCCGAATTCTGATTTACTCACCTGTTATCAGGAGAGACCTCAGTGCTGCATCTTTCAGCCCAGTACTGGTCCTGAAAAGTAATTTTAACCGTACTTACCGGTAACTTGAATTTCCTTCATAGGCTAACATTGACTGGTTTCACTTGGAAATTCTTCTAAGTGTGGAGTTTTGGAACTTTAAAATATTCCTCTAAAATCAGCCGAAATACGAATTCCGATTTACTCACCTGTTATCAGGAGAGACCTCAGTGCTGTATCTTTCAGCCCAGTACTGGTCCTGAAAAGTAATTTTAACCGTACTTACCAGTAACTTGAATTTCCTTCCATAGGCTAACATTGACTGGTTTCACTTGGAAATTCTTCTAAGTGTGGAGTTTTGGAACTTTAAAATATTCCTCTAAAATCAGCCGAAATACGAATTCCGATTTACTCACCTGTTATCAGGAGAGACCTCAGTGCTGCATCTTTCAGCCCAGTACTGATCCTCAAAAGTAATTTTAACCGTACTTACCAGTAACTTGAATTTCCTTCCATAGGATATCATTGCCTGCTTTTTGCTGAAAAAGTTTCTAAGTGTTGATTTTTGAAACATACAAATATTCCTCTAAAATCAGCCGAAATCCGAATTCTGATTTACTCACCTGTTATCAGGAGAGACCTCAGTGCTGCATCTTTCAGCCCAGTACTGGTCCTGAAAAGTAATTTTAACCGTACTTACCGGTAACTTGAATTTCCTTCATAGGCTAACATTGACTGGTTTCACTTGGAAATTCTTCTGTGTGTGGAGTTTTGGAACTTTATAATATTCCTCTAAAATCAACCAAAGTACGAATTCCAATTTACTCACCTGTTATCAGGAGAGAACCCAGTGCTGCATCTTTTAGCCCAGCACTGACCCTGAAAAGTAATTTTAACCGTACTTACCAGTAACTTATATTTTCTTCCATAGGAATCCATTGTCTGGTTTTCAGCAGAAAAGTTTCAAAGTGTCGATTTTCACAAACTACAAATATTCCTTAAAAATCGCCTGTATGACTTAAACGCATTCTTTCAACTGTTTACAGGAGATGCACCAGTGCTGGATCCAGGATCCAACACTGAGTAAGAAAAAGTAACGATAACAGTTTTTACCTGCTAAGTGAATTTCCTTCCATAGGATAACATTGGTGATTCTATGAGAAAAAGTTTCTAAGTGTCAACTTTTAAAATACAATAATATTCCTTAAAAATCACGACTGTAACCAAAACGCTTTTACTCAACTGTTTACAGGAGATGTACCAGGACTGAATCTAGGATCCAGTCCTGTGGTTAGAAAAGTAATTCATAAAGTAACTAATTGCATTTAACTAGAAATTCACATTGAGCTGAATGTTGCATTGTGTTTGAAAATGTGTTGCCCATTGCAACAACTGTAACTACTGTACTTAAAAGTCTATTGCCTATGTGCAAAGTATTTAAACTAAAGTAATTCATTCTGAGAAAGTATTTTTGTAATGTAATGTATAATGTAATTACAATGTAATTTAAAAATAAAATATGTAAAAAAAAATTGTTTCTAAAAATGTAGTAAATCAGTATGAAAAAAATTAATATAACAATTAATACATTTAAAAATTGTCATTTACAAAACCTTTGAAATTCACTGAAAAAACCGTAGGTTTCAGACATGTTATAGTTAGGAATTAGCATTTAAAAAACCTTTGAAATTCACTGAAAAAACCATAGGTTTCAGATATGTTATAGTTAGAAATTAGCATTTAAAAAACCTTTGAAATTCACTGAAAAAACCATAGGTTTTAGGGACAGTTATAGTTAGTTGGACATTTTACTCGTACAAAACCCGTGAAATTCCCCCGTTATAGTTAGTTCAGCTAACTATAACTCGCGCCCCGCAATGCACTGCTGATGACGTCACATATTACATCACTCATGACATGGTCAGTGACATCACTGATGACATCACTGATGACATCTCAAATGACATCACTGATGACATCATCCACGTGATAATCTGATGCAGCTCTTCACACCCTAATATAACCTTTGATACACCCAATCTAAATTACAGACTGCCATTCGCAAAACCATAGACACTCCAACACCAATAACTACATACCCACTCACTGATTCTTAGGTCTACACACACACATCCACTCACTCACCCGTACAGTCACTCATACTTATGGTCACTCAGTACAGGACTATCATATGCACTCTTACTCCTATATAGACACTCAAACACCGCCACTCATCCATAGAGGTACTCACACACCTAGTCAGTCATGCAAATAATTAAACACACTGCCATTTACTCACCTATACAGTTATACACACACCAGCTCACTTAATCATACAAATACTAGCACATTGTTACGCTCTTATATAATCACTGATACAAGCACACACTCATCCATACAGCCACTATCACAATCACTCACTCTCGCTTATAGCTATTTATATACTCCAACACACATATATAATGCCTTTCACATATGTAGTTACTCACACATGTACCACTGGGACATACATTCACTCACTAACACACTCTTACACACACACTTACCCACCCATACAGTCTATCACAGATGCACTCTTGAAACCATCCACCCAGTGAATCACCCACTCACACATCTATGCACAGTCGCACACACCCCATCCACACAAACACTCAGGCACCCATACAGATACTCAGACAACAAATCAATAACTCTTATAGACACTCATGTAGCTATTCACAAACCCATGCAGCCACTTACACAGCAACAGACAGACGGATACAGACATTCACCCAGTTTAGTCACTAACCCATGCATTCAGTAAGATACGTTAAATCACTCACTTATAGAGTCAGTCACGCACCTACTAAATCATCCATACAGACACTTACACACACCCACTCATTCTTCAATACGTCTTTTCCTATATATATTAAAAATATTTAAACTTTACAGAAACACACAGTCACTGGATGATGTCATCAGTGATGTCATTTGAGATGTCATCAGTGATGTCATCAGTGATGTCACTGACCATGTCATGAGTGATGTAATATGTGACGTCATCAGCAGTGCATTGCGGGGCGCGAGTTATAGTTAGCTGAACTAACTATAACGGGGGAATTTCACGGGTTTTGTACGAGTAAAATGTCCAACTAACTATAACTGTCCCTAAAACCTATGGTTTTTTCAGTGAATTTCAAAGGTTTTTTAAATGCTAATTTCTAACTATAACATATCTGAAACCTATGGTTTTTTCAGTGAATATATATAAATATATATATATATATATATATATATAGGACCTCAGGACACAAGTGGACTTCATCCCCCGAGCAGCAGTGCACCAGGAGGCGCGTTTGCAGAGTGGTGTAAAAGGGGGCATGGCCTCGGACCACTCTCAGCAATCCAGCTGTAGGGGGCTTACCAGAGGTACCTGGTGGGCTAGTTGACCCCCAGGGACCCTCAGGAGGCAAGGGGACTTCATCCCCCAACCAAGAGCATGCCAAGAGGCGCGTTTGCAGAGTGGTGGACAAAGGGGGCATGGCCTATGTCCACCTATCAGTAATCCCACTATCTGGGGCATACTGGAGGTATCAGGTAGGCTAGTTGGCCCCTAAGAACCCCCAGCAGCAAAGTGGACTTTAATCCCCATCCAAGAGTGCGCCAGGGAGCGCGTTTGCAGAGAGGGGAAAGGGGGCGTGGCCTGCTATGAGATCTTAGCAATGCTGCTGTGTTGGACTTACTGAAGGTAATAGGAGGGGGCCCTTGGGGGCCAACTACCCCTCCTGTTACCTCCACTAAGTCCCACACAGTGGATTGCTAAGAGGTCTTCAGAGACCACACACACCCCCTTTCTCCACCATTCTGCAAACGCGCCTCCTGGCACAGTACTGGTTGGGGGATGAAGTCAACTTTACTCCTGAGGGACTTTGGGGGCCAAGAAGCCCTCCTGGTACCTCCTGTAAGTCCTACGCAGCGGAATTCCTGAGCGCTGGTTGGAGGCCCAGCCCCCTTTCTCCACCACTCTGCAAACGTGACTACCAGTTAAAGAAGCATTTGTAATTTAATAGGTCCCGCAATTGCAAGAGTTAGAGCTATTGGCATTGTAAATGTGAAAGTTTTTTACTAATGTTTTTTGGAGTGGAGTGGATGTATGTTGTATGTAGTGGAATTATGTGGTATGTTATGCAGTGAAATTATGTGGATAGAAAGTATGTGGTATTTAGTGTATAGGAATTATGTGGAGTGGGATTATGTGTTATGGAGAGCAATTATGTGGTATGGTAGACTGTGTTGTGGAGTGGTAACCTCAGGTTTAGTCTTCCTCGTTTCCATAAAAGCTAAACTATGAACTCAATGAGACAAAAAAAAGAAGAAATCACTGAGGAGCCCTTCTGGACCTAGTCAGAGGTATGAGCAGGGCCACTGGAACTATGCGACTGTTTGGCTGCACCAACTTTCGCACAATTATACATTTTCCGCATTAGCCACATAATCCATCATCTGCTGCCTAATCTGCAGATTTGAACAAAAAAAGCCTTGTTTCTAGCTCAAACGGCTCAAACGTTACCAAGAATGCAGCGACAAGTGTTACAGCGTGGTGGGTGGTCCTTTGTAACCCTAGAATGGTCACCTGTTAATTATTGCTAAATGTGGGTGTTAAATTAGTACTAATGGTGTGCACTGTTGCTTCTTTCTGTGTCTCTCTTGCCTCTTTCTGCATTTCTGTTGCTTCTTTCTGCACCTTTCTTTCTTTTTCTTCACTTCTCTTGCCTCTTTCTGCACATCTCTTCTACTTTCTGCACCTCTTTTGCTTCTTTCTGCACCTCTGTTGCCTCTTTCTGCACCTCACTTGCTTCTTTGTGCACCCATCTTGCCTCTTTCTGCACCTCTCTTGCCTCTTTCTGCACCCCTCTTCCCTCTTTTTGCACCTCTCCTCCTTCTTTCTGCACTTCTGTTGTTTCTTTCTGCACTTCTTTTGTTTCTTTCTGCACCTCTCTTGCTTCTTTCTGCACCCCTCTTGCCTCTTTCTCCACCCCTCTTCCTCCTTTCCGCATGTCTGTTGCTTCTTTCTGCACTTATGTTGCATCTTTCTGTACCTCTCTTGCTTCTTTCTGTACCCCTTGTGCCTCTTTCTGCACCCCTCTTCTCTTTCTGCACTCCTCTTGCCTCTTTCTGCACCTCTGTTCCTCTTTCTGCACTTCTTTTGTTACTTTCTGCACCTGTCTTGCTTCTTTCTGCACCCCTCTTGCCTCTTTCTCCATCTGTCTTCCCTCTTTCTGCACCTCTGTTGCTTCTTTCTGCACTTCTCTTCCTCAACCCCTCTTCCCTCTTTCTGCACCTCTGTTGCTTCTTTCTACACCTCGCTTGCTTCTTTGTGCACCCCTCAGGCCTCTTTCTGCACCCCTCTTCCCTCTTTTTTCACCCCTCTTGCCTCTTTCTGCACCTCTGTTGCATCTTTTGACACTACTCTTGCTTCTTTCTACACCTCTCTTGCTTCTTTCTGCACCACTCGTGCTTCTTTCTGTACCCCCCTTCCATCTTTCTGCACCCGTCTTGCCTCTTTCTGCACCCCTGTTCCTTCTTTCTGCTCTTTTGTTTCTTTCTGCACCTCTCTTGCTTCTTTCTGCACCCCTCTCGCCACTTTCTCCACCCCTGTTCCCCCTTTTTGCATCTCTGTTGCTTCTTTCTGCACTTCACTTGCCTCTTTTTCCACTCCTTATCCCTCTTTCTGCACCTCTGTTGCTTCTTTCTGCACCTCTGTCCCTTCTTTCTGTAACCCTTGTACCTCTTTCTGCCTCCCTCTTTCCTCTTTCTGCTCCCCTCTTGCCTCTTTCTGCACCTCTGTTCCTTCTTTCTGCACTTCTTTTGTTTTTCTGCAACTTTCTTGCTTCTTTCTGCACCCCTCTTGCCTCTTTCTCCATCCCTCTTCCCTCTTTCTGTACCTCTTTTGCTTCTTTCTGCACCTCTCTTGCCCCTTTCTGCACCCCTCTTCCCTCTTTCTGCACCTCTGTTGCTTCTTTCTGCACTTCTCTTGCTTCTTTCTGCACCCCTCGTGACTCTTTCTGCACCCCTTTTCCCTCTTTCTGTACCTTTCTTGCCTCTCTCTGCACCTCTGTTCCTTTTTTCTGCACTTCTTTTGTTTCTTTTTGTACATCTCTTGCTTCTTTTTGCACACCTCGTGCCTCTTTCGCACCCCTCTTCCCTCTTTTTGCACCTCTGTTCCTTCTTTCTGCATTTCTTTTATTTATTTCTGCACCCTTCTTCCCTTTTTTGCATCCCTCTTGCCTCTTTCTGCAGTTCTCTTGTCATTTTCTGCACCTCTCTTGCCTCTTTCTGTACCTCACTTGCCTCTTTCTGCACTTCTCTTGCTTCTCTCTACACCTCTGTTGCTTCTTTCAGCAATCTCTTGCCTCTTTCTGCACTTCTCTTGCTTGTTTCTGCACCTCTTTTGCGTCTTTCTGCACCTCTGTTGCCTCTTTCTGCACCTCACTTGCCTCTTTCTGCACTTCTCTTGCTTCTTTCTGCACCTCTGTTGCTTCTTTCTGCACCCCTCTTGCCTCTTACTGCAACCCTCGTCCCTCTTTCTGCACCTCTCTTGCCTCAATCTGCCTATCTGTTCCCTCTTTCTGCACCCCTTTTGCCTGTTTCTGCAACTTTCTTTCCTCTTTCCGCAGTTCTCTTGCCTCCTTCTGCACATCACTTGCCTCTTTCTTCAACTCTCTTGCCTCTTTCTGCAGTTCTCTTGCCTCCTTCTGCACCTCTCTTGCCTCTTTCTGCACCTCACTTGCTTCTTTCGGTACCCCATTTGCCTGTTTCTGTACCCCTCTTACCTCTGTGCAACTCTCTTGCATCTTTCTACACCTCTCTTCCCTCTTTCTGCACCTCTTGCCTCTTTCTGTACCTCTGTTGCCTCTGTGTGCACCTCTCCTACCTCTTTCTGCATCTCTCTTGCCTCTTTCTGCACCTCACTTGCCTCTTTCTGCACTTCTTTTGCTACTTTCTGCACCTGTGTTGCTTCTTTCTGCACCCCTCTTGCCTCTTTCTGCAACCCTCTTCCTGCACCTCTCCTGCCTCAATCTGCCCATCTGTTCCCTCTTTCTGCACCCTTTTTGCCTGTTTCTGCAACTCTCTTGCCTCTTTCTGCAGTTCTCTTGCTTCCTTCTGCACCTTACTTGCCTCTTTCTGCAACTCTCTTGCCTCCTTCTGCACCTCTCTTACCTCTTTTACCACTTCTCTTGCCTCTTTTACCACTTCTCTTGCCTGTTTCTGCACCTCTCTTGCCTCTCTGCACCTCTCTTGCCTCTTTCTGCACCTCACTTGCTTTTTTCTGCACCCCCCTTTGCCTGTTTCTGCACCTCTTACCTCTTTGTGCACCTCTCCTACCTCTTTCTACACCCCTATTGCCTCCTTCTTCACCTCTGTTGGGTCTTTCTGCACTGCTATTGCTTCTTTCTGCATCTCTTTTGCCTGTTTCTGCAACTCTCTTGCCTCTTTCTGCATTTCTTCTGCCTCCTTCTGCACCTCTGTTGCTTCTTCCTGCACCCCTCTTGCCTCTTTCTGCACCCGTCTTCCCTCTTTCTACACCTCTTGTCCCTAATTCTGTACCTCTCTTGCCTCTTTCTGAACCCCTGTTCCCTCTTTCTGCACATCTCTTGCCTGGGTCTGCCACTCTTTTGACTCTTTCTACAGTTCTCTTATCTCTTTCTGCACCTCTGTTGCTTCTTTCTGCACTTCTCTTGCTTCTTTCTGTACCTCTCTTGCTTCTTTCTGCACCTCTCTTGCCTCTTTGTGCACACACAGGGCTACTTTTAAACTGACCTCAGGCTCAGCAGTGCACACATGCAAGTGAAGAAAAGTGCTGCTGGCCTCTAAACTGCCATGCCCTTTTATATGCTAGGTGTTGGAAACGGGGTTACCGAGTCCACCACGGTAGCATGGCGCGAGGCGGGAAAGCACGCGAAGGCAATGTGTAAGGCAGTTGTGCAGCAGACTCTTACTTTGACTCAGGAATGCGGACACAATAACAGGACACCACACCAGGCTTGTGTATTTAAAATCAAGATCTTTTATATAAATCAAGGTAGCATCAGATGAGGCAGATTAATTCAGATCTACATTTAAAAACATTGCATTACTCAACTGGTGCACATTCTTATTAAAGCATCATAGCTCATCAACATTGTAGGCCACTAAAAGGCCGCAGGAATCATCTCCTAAACGTAGCACCAATAATGATCACAAGGTGCATTAATAAAACATGGGCCTAAACATGCAGTTCACTTCAAGCATATTCAATTACTTAAAAGAAGGCTTTTCACGTTACATTTCAAACAGGGCCTGCATTAATCTAGGCGCACCCACATTCAGTACAGTGGGCGTCGCAACTCCAGTACACCTGTAACATAAAACACTTCAACTCTTGGCGGTGTACACTTCAGCTCAATTCACTTAATCACTTTCCCCTTAGGTAAAGACTTTGCAGTTATAAGCATAGGCCTAGGCAGTAATTACAGTAGGCGTCATCATTAACTTAATAAACAATGTGGGAACCCCTCAACATGTCCTGTATTCTGGGGCTTCTGTGTCCCTCAGGGGTTAATTTCAGGCCAGGCCCACTCCTCTCCGGGGCCTCGCCTCATGGGGAAAGTTACACAGGTTAATTCAAGGGTTAATGGTGGCCCCCGGCCCCCAGTGGCGTCTCTGCGGGCCCTAGGGGCCTCCTGGGCTCACCTGATGTGTCGGTCATTGGTCGCGCTTCCTTGCGACTGGCGATCTCCCGGGCCGGCCCGTGTTCTGAAGGGCGGGGCCCGGTCGGGGTGCCTCGGCCTTCTGGCCGGAATTGCGGGTCGTTGCAGGGGCCGGTATCACCCTCCTCCGGCCCCCGGGATCGGGTAAGTGGATTGCAGGATTTGCGGGATTTCAGGAAGGGGAGCGGGAGCCGGCAGTCCTCTCCGGCCGGCTCCCCGTCTCCCTCTGCACGTCCGGAGCTCTTCCTCGGCCTCCGTCGGCGCTGGGGGCGTGGCGGGAGCCGGCGCCCAATCGCTGCGCGGCCTTCCCGGGGGCGCGGCCGGCGTCCCCGGTTGCCCAGCAACGGCGTCGGCGGGGCCTGGAGGCCTCGCGGGTCGCGCTAGGCCGCGGCTTCTTCACGCGGCCCCCTTGGGCTGCGGCGGTGATTCCTTCGGCCGCGACTTCGACGGTGGGGCCCCGGGCCCGGAGGTGATCTCTTGGGGGCAATTTGTAGGCTTCGGTGAGGGCGCGGATGGCGCACCTCACCACACTCACTCGAGGGGCCTCCCTCACCACAGCACTTCCTTCGGTGAGGGCGCGGACGGCGCACCTCACCACACGGCCTCGAGGAGGGCTTCCCTCACCGCAGCACTTCTCCTCACGCGGCGGCGGCCGCGGCGGTGAGTCACTCATGAGGTCAGTGACCTGAGGGGGGGCAGTTTCTCCTCTTGGAGACATAGCGCGGGGCGCACCAGCAGCCTGTGGGCAGGGCTGACTGGAAAGGTTCTTGGGGGCAGCCCAGCAGCAGGCAAGAGTTGATAGGGGGTGAAGGTCTAGCGCTTCAGGGCACGGCACTTTTTCAGGCCTTGCTGGACGGTCAGGCCTCCCCAAATTAAGGTTTCTTGCGGCTGTTCCAGATTGGTTGCTTCTTAGGAGTTTCTTGTCAGGAGTTTCTTGTCAGAAGTTTCTTATTATGAGTTTCTTGTCAAAAGTTTCTTGTCAGAAGTTTCTTCTTATGAGGGGGAATGAGTTGGTGGTTCTGGGAGTGCTTGATGTTACTTCCCAGCACGCTGAAGGTGGTTCCCTGGGTCCCCTCACGCTGGGCAAGGTCAGTGGGTGGTGGGCGTTCCTCAGCTAACTTACTACAGCAGGGCCTAAGCCTTGTCAGCAGCAGTAGTGTAGGTCTCCCTCTAGGCCCTAAAGCCTGTACTCCGGCAGAGGTTCTCCCAGGATCAGTGGTGCCCCAACTGACTAAAAGATTTCCCTCCAAGCCTCTTATACCCCTAGGTCAGGTGACCCTCCTAAAGGCGGCAAAACATAACTCCTCCCACAGCCCGGAAGGTTCTGGAACCTTCCACATGTCTGGCTATGTGGCCCAGAGGCGGGGACGGGATGGATACTGTATCCCTATGTCCCAGCCTGACCCTGGCTACTAGTGTGTATGTGTGCAAGGCCCCTCTGCAGTAGCAGGGGCCTGTGGCAGCCATCTTGAGTGAGAGAGCACCTGCACCTCAGCACTGGTTAGCAGTGGTAAGGCGCCCGGAGACCTAGGTCCAGTAAAAATACGGTGGCAAAAATGAGGCGCAAAAGGAAAAAAACAGGGCAAGACCACCCTAGGGCTGACAGGTCTAACACTAGGGACTAGGTAGTTTTAATCCCCCTGCCCTATTATGTACTAGGGCCTTACAGAGGAGGTAACGCCAATCACAGGGGTAACCCAACCCATAGTGTACCCTAGTGTATGTAGGTGTTTTCACTGTATTCTTAGTGTCTTTCAGCATAGCACTGACTCCAGGCCTGGTTAGGCAGAGCTCAGGGTCAGTCAGAGTCCGTTACCACCAGTAGCAGTCAGCAAAAAGTCAGGGGATGCCCTGGGCACAGGATGACTTTGCAACAAGGCCTCTTTCTGCACCTCTGTTGGTTCTTTCTGCATATCTCTTGCTTCTTTCTGTACCTTTCTTCCTCTTTCTGGACTACTATTGCCTCTTTCTGCATTTCTCTTCCTTCTTTCTGTGCCTTTCTTCTTCTTTCTGCACATGTCCTACCTCTGTAGGCATCGTTAGAAATTAGCATTTTAAAAAAACCTTAGAAATGAACTGAAAAAAACACAGGTTTCAGGGACGTTATATTTAGAAATTTTCATTTAAAAAACCTTAGGAATTCACTGAAAAAACCATAGGTTTGAGAGACGTTATAGTTAGAAATTAGCATTTAAAAAACCTTTGAAATTCACTGAAAAAACCATAGGTTTCAGGGACGTTCTAGTTAGAAATTAGCATTTAAAAAAACCTTTGAAATTCACTGAAAAAACCATAGGTTTCAGGGACGTTATAGTTAGAAATTAGCATTTAAAAACCTTAGAAATTCACTGAAAAAACAACAGGTTTCAGGGACGTTATAGTTAGTTGGACATTTCACTCGTACAAAACCAGAGAAATTCGGCCGTTATAGTTAGTTGAGCTAAATATAACTCATGCCCCCGCAATGCTCTGCTTATGACGTCGCATATTACATCATTCATGACATGGTCAGTGACATCACTGATGACATCTCAAATGACATCACTGATGACATCACTGATGACATCATCCACATGATAATTTGATGCACCTCCTCACACCCTAATATAACCTTTGATACATCCACTCTAAAATATAGACTACCATTTTTGAAACCATAGACACACCAATACCAGTTACTACATACCCACTCACTGATTCCTAGGTCTACACACACATCTACTCATTCGCCCATACAGTCAGTCATACATGCAGTCACTCATCAATGCAGCACTATCATTTGTACTCATACATCTATACAAACACTCACACACCGCCACTCATCCATAGAGTTACTCACACACCTAGTCAGTAAGGCAAAGAATCAATCACACTCCCATTTACTCACCTATACAGTTATACACCCACCACCTCACTTATTCATACAGATACAAACACATACTTACTCTCTTATACAATCACTGATACAAGCACACACTCATCCATACAGCCACTCTCACATATAGTCATTTATATACTCCAACTCACATATACTGCCTTTCACATATGTAGTTGCTCACACATGTACCACTGAGACATCCATTCACTCACCGACACACCCATACACACACTCACACACCCATACAGCCCTTCACAGATGCACTATTGAACCCATACACCCAGTGAATCACCCACTCACACATCTATGCACAGCCACACACCCACACAGACACTCAGGCACCCATACAGATTCTCAGACAACCAATCAATAACCCATATAGACACTCATGTAGCTACTCACCAACCCATGCAGCCGCTTACATACCAACTGACAGACTGATACAGACATTCACACAGTTAAGTCACTAACCCATGCATTCATAAGACACGTTTAATCACTCACATATACAGTCAGTCACGCACCTACTAAATCATCCATTTAGACACTTATACACCCACTCATTCTTCAATACACCTTGGTATATATATATATATATATATATATATATATATATATATATATATATATATATATATATATAAAACATATTTAAACTTTTCAGAAACACAGTCACCGGATAATGTCATATTGTTTTTTTCAGTGAATATATATATATAGTTTTTTTTCAATAAAAAAAACAAAGGTTACAGGGACGTTATAGTTAGTTGGGCATTTCACTCGTAGGAAGTAGAATTTTAAAAAACTAAGAAATTCACTACAAAACCAAAGATTACAGGGACATTATAGTTAGCTTCATATTTTACACACACAAAACCATAGAAATTCAGCAGTTATAGCTACACTTATCTCAAGTAACTATAACTTGGACACTAAGGTAACTATAACTTGCACCCACGCCATGCACAGTTTTGCCATCAATAATTTTACAGCAAATGTTGAAGTGATATTATCAATAATGTCATAGAAGATGTTATGAGTGATGTAATATGTGGGGTTTTTAGCAGTGCATGGCGAGGGCATGAGTTGTAGTTACTTGACATAACTGTAACTGCTGAATATCTATGGTTTTGTGTGTGTAACTCTGGCTCAGATTTTACACACATAAAACCAAGAAATTCTGCAGTTATAGTTACCTAAGCTAGCTATAACTTGCACCCCGAGATGCACTGCTTATGACCTCACATATTACATCACTCATGACATGGTCAGTGACATCACTCATGACATTTCAAATAACATCATTGATGTCTGTGTGGGTATGTGAGAAGTGAGTGTCTGGATAGGAGTGTGAGCGGGTGTATGAGTGGCTGTATGGGACTGTAAGTGGGTGTCTGACTGTGTAAGTGTGTGTATGTTTTTTCCAATTGTAGTCCGGGGCACCCTCACAATGTAATCTAATGCAACAACACCAGAAGAACTAATTTGTAAACCACATTACAGCAATAGATGGTGCAATTCATCTGTATAAAAAAGAAAAAAAGAAAATATGAATTAGTATTACAATTTATAACATTATAAATTAAACTTAGACATTTTACCAAGGCATAACTTTATAATAGCAAAAACATCACTACACACATTTCCCATGCTTTAATGCCATGTTATAATAAAAATCAACATTTCATTTTCCCTTTTAACTCTTTTCAGACTTTCTGCATATACAACATAAATGATGTACTGTATAACAAATCATCCTTGAAAATGGGGAGAAAACAAATTGATCCTATATACTGTGCAAAAAAAACAACTGCATAGTATGTCACTGCAAAATAAGCAACACAATGCATTGCACACATTAGAATCTTTTTAATGATCAGTTTATCTATACTAATCCGAAGAAACGTATGCTGAAAATAAGAACGTCATCATTAGAAGTGCTATAGTAGCACTACTAGTTATATAAGGCACACCAGCATAGGCAAAGCTAGGTGATATTCAGATGGGAAAGTAAGAGGAACAGTAGGATCTGGTAATGCCCGTATCATAGGTTTGAAGGACTGATGAGAGAGATATATGTTGGCAGCATGGAGGTTTGAGGTAAAGCAGAAAAAGGCGGTACCGACAATTTGGACAGATATCGGAGATTTTGAATGGCAAAGTGGTCATATTAGGACTGACACATAGATATACACAGTGAGATAATCTACAAAGACCAGAGAAACTAAAGCATATGAGGAAGACAATATTCAGAAGAGAAACTCACACTGAATCGGTGAATGTAAATGGCCTGGAATCCATCGGCCCTGAGGAAGCGGCAGAAGCAGTTGGCTGTGAGAGTTTTTAATTTTTATAAATAAAGAAGAAAAATTTTTAAAAATGAAGAGCCGGAGGAAGGGGTGCCCAGCATCAACAGATCTCCTATGTTTTAGAGGACTTCACCCCCATCATTCTAGGCACCAAGAGACTCGTCTACTGCAGGGGCTTCAGGGGGGATGGGAGGTGCGGCAAAGGGCGGGCCCGTCCTGCGCCTTTCAGCACCAGGAAGAGGCTGGGCAGGGCCACCCTCCCTTGGCTTTGTGCTGTGACACTTTTACGCCACCTCTTCCATTTGAGAGGACTCAGTCCAGAACTAAAGAGACCGTTTCCCATCTTGTGGCCTGACATCTGGTTATACCTGGGGGAAGTCTGCGGAGTTGCACTACACGGCACTCTGCAAAGTGCCAAAAAACCTCCTCTTCGCTACATGGAGTTCTGTAAGTGGGCAGAGCAGCTCGCCGCACCCGTTCGCGTGACGTTTTACGTCGTACACATGAAAAAGCAATGCGGTTTGCATGGGCACGGCCATCTTGTTTTTGCTCTGTTTATGGTGCTGGGCACGCTTTTCAATCTTTCTTTAATCTCTTTAATCATCCCCCTATCAAACTTATCTACCCCTCATTTTTATTTATTATATTAGTGTGTGTCTTTTTGTATTTTATGGTTTTTCTAATTGTTTGGTGAATTTTGTACTTTTTTCATTTTTCGCTTTACTTCCTCATTTTTTGTCCTTCCTTTTCCTCTTTATCTTCCCCTCACCCAGCACCATGGCAGAGCAGGGGAGTGGCAGGGCCAAGCCTCCCCGAACCACCCATAGCACCTGCCGCCTACTTTGCAGTCGGTGGCGCAGCGAAGAGGTGCAGCCCCACATAATGTTTTATTTGGTGTAGGTGGCTGAGCTAGTTTTTTATGTGCAGCATCACCTCCCCTCTACCCTAGCAGTGGCTAAGGCCTCTGAGAGCATTCGCAGCGGTAGGAGAGGGTGAGCTGGTGCGTGCGCTGTAGCTCTGGGGTTCGGCGCACCCAACATTAGCTAACACACCGGTGGGCCGACATCCTTGACAGGGAACAGGACCTGCTGGGCATGGAGGTTGCAGGGCTTGGTGATTAACTATTTATTTGTGGTGTTCTTTGCATGCTAATGTTTTTTTTCCAAATAGCATGCTGCTAACACTCAGAGCTAAGTTAGGTTTACGTTACAAATATTATGTGATCAGCATATAGCCTGGTGGATGGCGCTACCTAATCATTCTCGTTGGCGCTCACTTGGGCTGAATATTTAAGAAGTGATGCAGAGACTCCTCTGTCCTGTCGCTAAGATAGTGGTAGTTAATAGTATTAGTGAGTTAGCATTCTCTCACTTCTCTGTGCCTCTATTTTTGTAGCTCCTACAGTTCCAAGCAATCTTCCAGTCATGTGCATGCATGCATCTATTCATTGAAAGAAATGCACACTGAGCTGGCCCGTCAAAAGGGGTTGAGATTGAGAATGAGAAGTAAAGATCATTCATTGCAATTTATTAGTAGTGCCGAAATGTAGTTTAGGTAATTTGGAATTGGGTTAGCTCTAGGAAATTAAGAATGGGTCCATCGGTACTAATAGGCGATCTGATTTTCGAAAAGTACGTTACTGCATTTGCCTGTCAAAATATTTTTGGGGAGATTATTAATTGTACCACTAATCTTTTTTTATTTTAGCTTGTTTATTTCTTACATCAGCATCCAGAGGCAAGACGAGGGCCATAGAGGGGGGTAAGGAAGCCTCAACAATTGCCGCGGCCAATGGATCTGCTGGTCCCAGTAAGTCCTCCTGTTAATATAATTAATATTTCCCTAACTTTTACCACTCCACATTTAGAATCATTTTTCTTTTTTATTGTTTTTTACTGTGTCTGTCTTCTCATTTTTTCCAACTCCTCTTCGTTTTATCTAATGTTTGCTAATTTCTACTTATCCCTGCATTATCATTTTATTTTCTATATTTTAAGTTTCTGAACTTCAAACTGTTTGTACTAGTCTGTCTGTAGCTTCCTTTCTTCTGCTGTGTCTGTAAGCTTTCCCTCTCCCCTTTTATAGCTTGTGGACAGGTGGTAATGTAAGACTCAGAGAACCCATTTTAGGTCAGGTACTCTCCTGTGAAGATTGCATGCCCAAGTAAGGTATTCTACGTATGTTTGTTGAGAAGGCTTTCTTTTTTTTCTCAGGATGAAACAGTAAAATGACAGCGTGGCCATGATCATGGTGGACCCCCCAATGTTGTGTATGTATTATTATCATAGTATACCAGAAGGTGATGCCATGCAGCATGTCTGGTAGTATGAGGACAGCCCCATTACATTTGCCAACCAAGATCATATGTCCTTCATTGACCAATTATTCCACCCCTTCATTGCGCTTCAATAATCCAGATTCATCACAGCTCTGCCCCATACTTGCAAAACGTTTCTGGTTGGTTTGACTGCCTGGCTTCTCAAACATTGCCCATCATGATATTTTGATAGAAGATACTGCAACTGAACTGTTGTGATGTATTGTGGTTGTATTTCGTTTAAAAAAAATATTAGGGTGAGGCGTATCTGTCATCTAAAATGTGTAATGTTTTCTTTAGCCACATAGATCACCAGTGTCGGGCCGGCATTGAAAGCACCAGCAGAGCCGTCATGGCAGCGGTCTAAGGGGGGAGTCCCAGTGGCGGCAGGGACGGGGGTGGTAAGTCATATTGCTTGCTTATTGACAATTAGCAATATACTCATTGCAAAGGCGTTGACTCATGAACACCCCGGGTTTAGCAGGTACAATGGGGGTTGAGTAGTTAATGGCATCTTCTATCTGACACTCAGCAGACAAAAGTTCATAATGAATGCTAACAACAATGGGTAGAGGTAAAAGGATGGAAGGTGAAAGGATGAGTGAAATGTAATATGAGTGAAAGGATGCGTGGGTGAAAGGATGCATGGGTTGGTGATAGGATACATGGGTGGGTGAAGGATATACGAAAGGGTATATGGGTGAAAGGATGTCTGCCTGGATGGGTGAAAGGGTAAATGGGTGAAAGGATGCCTGCCTGGGTGGATGAACGGCATGCTCATGTGGGTTAAAACATAATGGGTGAAAGGATGCATGGGTGGGTAAAGAGATGTTGGTGAAAGGTTTGTTGAGAGCCGTGTTTGGATGGATGGATCTGTATGGATGGATTGTCTTCAATGGCTAAATACTAGATGAGAATGTAAAGCTTAAACAGTGTGTATCCAAGCCAAGGGTGAAGAATGCTAGAACAATTAAATGATGAATAGATAATTGCTTGGATGAAGAAACAAGGGAGCTCTTCTGGATAGGAGCGTGCTCACCTACTTCACTTGCTTGGAATGGTTTTATCAAAGCTTTGATTCAAAGGGTTCGGGTGGAATTTCTATCAAGCGAGGCAAATATTATGTATCCCACCCATCATAAATTATCACCTCCCTCCCTATGGCATTTTGCCAGTGCCACATATGATGACCTAACTGCTGCATGGTTCAATTCAGCACTGCAGTGTTGGCTGTGCAATGTGCGTCTGCTTAAGGTAATGTGGCATTTACAAAGTTTTCAATGCATGGCAATGCAAAAACAAGGTGAGTTTCCCTTCCCTCCTAGTGTCCACTCAGTCACTTCCTTGTACTTCACTCCTTGATTCTTTCCTAAGTTCTATCCCAGCCTTCCCAAAAAAAATTAAAAACCCAGTCTTGGCATGCACAACATTTTTCTGGCAAAGTGATATATTTCATCATGGCTTCCATAACGGATCTACGCCCGTTCAAATGTTTCCCTTAGAAGTTCAACGTTTGTCAACCACTCTGACTCACTACTGGGCAAAGTTTAGGCACATGATGATGATCAGTGACCCAGGCCTAATCCATCTAACTTGCCCTGCAGTAGAGTATGTTTAGTTTCCAAGAGAATGTATTAGTTAGAAATAATTATAAAGTGTGGTGGAGGACGAGGCCATGGAGTAAAGTGGGACTAAGTGCCTTGACTTTTGCAAGTGGGATAGTCTGTGGCGAACATGCCAAATACAATCATATCCCGTTCTTTAATCCTTTCAGTGCATTGTTTTTCTCACTGTCTACTTATGGCAGACAGGATATCCACATGATTTTATATGTGACGTGTATAATTCATTATTATTCATCTGCTTTGAAGTCAGGGTAAAATTGAAAGGCATTTCAGAGAAGAGCAGGGCCATTGTAATAAGATAATTCTCCATTACAGTTGGCCCACCTGCAGACTGCAGAGAGTTGCAAAGTATGACTAGGACACCAGCTAACATGCATCCATTAATTTGCCATAACAAGAATACTTGTACTCCATAGTGCATAATACCTTACTCATTAATGCGAGGTAATTCATTTTTATTTTTCCACACAAAGTGTCTTTAGTTTTTATTAGGAAGTCCTTCAAAAGAAAAAAAAAAGCATTTTTTTTTAAAGGGGTGTGCTGTTTATTCTGCCACAACTCCTTTCAGACAGTTAGTGCATTTGCTATTTGCTTTTAGTTTTATGTGAGGCATGTGTGGGTAATACCTGTGACTCTAATCAGATCAATATCGGATGGCCCTAGGGGACCAGCAATGTACTGCTACTGTGCCACTATATAAAGTACTTTGCACAGAGCATTGTTTACAATTTGTCTTTTTTCTTTCTTGATATAGCTACTCCTGCTGGGCATCCTTTAAGGTAGGATGTAGCAGCTCGTCTGCGGCAGCAGGAACTGGAGGCCATACTGGCCAAATATCAGTGGCTGGTGGCCCAGGAGAAAGAGGAGGCAGCTGCCCAGGGCACAAGCCAGCCGCTAGCTCCTCATGCTTCCCAGCAACAACGCTGGCACACAGGCCGCTGGCAGCCATTCGTAGCACCACCACTGCTGCCCCCCTTGCTTACAGACTGCACTTTCCAGTGCTGCGTCCTCCTGAGGCTGGCTCACATTAAAGGCAGGCAGGCACAGATGGAGGGGCACCTCAAAAACATTCTGGCCCACATCTAGTGCTCTTTTCGTTTTTTTATATTTGTTTTGGTGGGTGGAACTTGTTGTGGGTGGAGAGGGTGGGAATAATGGGAGTTGGGATCAGGAATGTTATTTGAACTTTTTTGTTGGACATTGGTTCGGGACGGGGAGATTTGTCTGGGGAGAGGGGTGGGCCAGTTGTGGGTGGAAGGGGTGGGTTTTATTATATTGTTAAAAAGGGAAATACATATTTATTTTACATTATTTATGCCTACAATCTTTTTGGGTGTTTTTCTTTGCACTGCTGGCTTTTTGTGCACCCTGTTTTTAAAATCAGCTTAAAAAAGTGTATAACAATTAGTTATACAATACCCTTGTCCTATTACCCTCCAGTCTCTGCAGTCTGCAACTATATTGACCACTTGGGGGGGTGGGGGGTGGTGACGCCATTGCCTCAATCGCCTACATCAATGCTCCATAGTTCTCTTACAGGAATAGATGAAGCAAGGGCTGTTACCTCTCTCAGTCTTCTTACTGCAGGGTTTCCCAAGGTGCCATCTTATGGTGGTGGTAGTAGTAGCAGGGTAGCGCACTAACAGGGAAGGAATCATAAGCAATGTCCCACTCTCAAATGGGTGAACTCCAACTGTAGGATTAATCAGAAGGCTTATTCATCGCAGGCAACTAAACTGAAATAAAAACACAGAGTTAGTGGGTTATTATATCATAGTGATACAAAGACCAGACTACTACACAACAAAGAATACCTGATGGTGGTAATATAACAAGAAATAGCAATAGTAACGTCTTCTGAGCAAGGGTGAGCTAGTATTTTAATTAAAACTAAATTTACGAAATCCTTGAGTCATTAAGTGGACTCAAAGTATGGGGTGGACAAGATTGCAACACAATGCCTGAATGATGATGCTGATGAATGGTGTTCTCCTATATCTAAAATATGGATCAATTTTTATGTGTGGGTGGGTAAATGGGACCAGAGTGAACTATTGTTTAGGTAAAAGAAGATCCTGCACTGAGTTGGTGTTGTTTTCACCACATATGCCCCACCAAGTGTGTGATCAATTTATGGTGTAATTTAAGTCACATCTCAATAAATCATCACACAGCCCGGGGGAAGAGGGTTAGGAGTTTGATGAATGGATGGGAAAAGGGATTTGGGGAAAGGTGTGATAAATACAAACACTACACAAAGACAATATTCATGTTGGCGATGAGCAGCACACCATCATCAGTCTCTTATGGAAGGAAATGAAGGAATGAGTATTACACAGTTAAGTTAAATGCATTGCAAACAGTCCGTCAGCACCAGAGACCCAGGTTGTTATATACATCTAAATGTTCTGCCACCTAGGTTTGAAAAATAGTAAATACAAATTATGGAGGAGAGAAGTGAACACACACATTTTTAAAAAACGATTCTTAAAAGGAAAAGGATACTGTATTGCCAAATTGAGTAGTTCATCTACATTCTTCTTGGATTGTCCGGCAATCTTGGATATCTGGCTGAAGCGGTCTGGTAAGGTAAGCATGAGTGTTATGGTGATTTTGCATTTTGTGCAGGAGAAGAGAATGCCTGCAGATTGTAAAACAGAAACAATATTTTAGAGTCAAGGAGAAGAACAGAAGGTAAGATTCATGAGGAGTGTATCAAAAAGACTCAGAGGCAGAGCAGGAGCATAGTCCTCTGAAATCATTTTTATGCCTCAAGTGCGATCTATTAAGTGAGAGCAATTACAACAATCAACAATCACAGACAAGTGGCGGCCCTTTCCCTGGATGATCAAACTCGCAACTGTCATTTAGCCTAGCACATGCATAATGTGATGATGTGACATCATCACATGTCTGTCGCCAGTTACCTACAACAACAAGCCCTCCCACCCAGCCACATAGTTTCAAATTTGAGCCAGCCAGCACACACGAAGCAGCATTGCATTTCCCAAATAAACAGACCTCTCACCATTCCACAGAGGTGAGTAGGCCTCTTAGAGTCATCATCAACATGTTTGTTTCCCTGAAGTTGTTAACTTCCTTCTTCTGGCATTTGTTGAGATAGTACCACCCTGAGTCCTTCCACCTTGACCTGTAGTGCAATGCTGTTGATGAACAACAAGAGAAACATTTTGAGTAATTTTTTGTGTGGATTTGTGTTTGTTTGCTAAACGGACTGGTCCGGTCTTTCAGGAGTGTGAACCAGAAAACAAAACAGTGTGGACCCGGTAAACAAATCTCGCTAAATGTCAAAGGGGAAGGAATAAATCACTTTCAGGAAAAAAATTATCACCCATTAGGTCACCAACATTGTAAACCATCACAAGCATAATGAGGCTTACAAATTATAGTTGAACACCGTCACCCAACCTCACTGTTTGCCACCACATGAATCATATCAACACTCACAATCACTCATATCCTTCATTGGTGCATTGTTTATCTGAAAGAGACTATTAGTTGCAGATTCCTTACCTTTTGAATTTCCCCCAGGAGTCAGTCTAGATCTGGAGATTTTTCTTCAGCAGTACCCCTGCGCTCTGGTAGGTGGCGTCGTGGGTGATTGGATGACGTTGTGTGGCCTATATAGACGACGCCCATGTGTGCTGATGTCAGTTCTTTCTTTTTCCATGCAAGCCTAAGCACAGACTCGGAGAGAGCTACCCTTTAGCCATTTTTGGCTAGTCTTTTTTGACTTTTTGTTGACCATTTTTCTGAGTCCTCCTGGTGCGTCGAGGATGTCCCAACATTGGACCGGCTTCAAGCCCTGCGGCTTCTGTCATCGGATGATGTCCGTGATGGATCAGCACCTCGTGTGCCTTTGGTGTCTGGAGCACGACCATGACCCTAAGTCGTGCTCCAAGTGCCGGACCATGAACCTGAAGGCTTTCCTGGAGCGGTCCCGAAAGATATTGGAGGCCAGGCGCTCAGCTCCGCGTCTCTCCCATTCTCATTCCTCGTCACACTCAAAGTCATCGGGGAGATCCTCGGGTAAGTCAGGGAAAGATAAGAAGAAGTCAAAGAAGCACACGCGTACTTCGACTGCACTCTGTCCGTCGGCCTACGTGATGCGGGGTTCCGAGCATCATCACTCAAAAGCTCCATCTCCAGAGCCTCCCTCTGAGACGACTCAATGCCTCCCCACTTTTCTGGGAGCTGGAGCATCTACCGCCCAAGTCCAAAACTTTTTTGAGTCCTTGTACCTCATTTTTGGGCAGCCCAGCTCCCCTGGTGCACCTTCGGGATCCGCGGAATCGGTGTGGGGCCATAGGCCTTTGTCGCCGGCAGCTTCGGCCCTGACTCCGTAGGGCCCCTGTGGATCCGTTACAGGTACCGGATCGATGCCGGTCGATCTCCCTCAACATCGATCCCAACGACAACACTCCTGGCGTTGACCGTGCCCCTGGTCTGCGCCGACCCAATCCTTGTCCCTGAAGTGGGCACGGAGCCGATGCCAGAAGAAACATTTGTTCCCGTGTTCATTCCTGGCATTCATTTTGAGCCAGAAGGTGGTGAAGGGGAATGGGAGGGACTGTTGGACCCCTTAACCAACCATCTTGAAGAACCAGACTGGCAGATGGACTTGGGTGATGCCTGTGGTTTACACACTTTCCCTGACACTGGCTTGATTTCTCCCCCTCCAATAGCTTCGGAGGAGGGAGCTTCCTACGCTGTGGTGGTGAGAAGGGCAGCCGAGGTCCTTGGACTCGAGCACCCTTCGGTGGCAGTCAGGACTAACCTCCTGACAGAGGTGCTTCAGCCTGCAGCTTCCACATCTGAAACCCTTTTGCCGTTCAATGAGGCCCTTACTGATGTCCTTCTGGGCACTTGGTCCAAGCCCAGCGCAGGGGCTCCTGTGGATAGGACAATCACCCGCCGCCACCTCCCTGCTCAAGGCAACCCAGCGTTCCTGATGCAACATCCCTCCCCTGAGAGCTTGGTGGTCCAAGCCTCATCTTCAAAGGGTGCATTCCCTTCTGCTCCCCCAGATAGGGAATCCAAGAAGCTGGTCCATCTTGAGAAGAGGATGTTCTCTTCTTCCAGTTTGGCATTGCGGTTGGTGCTCCGATACTCCCATACCATCTGGGATATGGTCTCGCAGGTGCTGCCTCAGTGCCTGGAGGAGGCCCGGGCCATTCTCTCTCAAGCAGTTGCAGATGGGAGAGACGCAGCCAAATTCACCATACGATGTGGACTGGATACCACGAATCACTGGGCAGAACGATTGCCACATCGGTAGCCCTCAGATGCTACGCTTGGTTTAGAACTTCTGGCTTCTCTGGGGTAGTCCAGTCAACTTTGATGGACATGCCCTCTGATGGCACTCGCCTTTTTGGCGACAAAGCAGACTCGGCGCTTGAGCGCTTTAAGGATTCTCGGACGACGGCCAGATCCTTGGGCCTCACAACTGCCAACCATCCACTCCAGTCTGCTTTTCGTCCCTATTATGGCTACGGAAGGGGCACCCAGCCACGTCCTGTCCATCAAAACCACCAGTTCACGCAAGCTGTCCAGCTTCTGCGTGGCCACGGACATGGGACCCAGCGTCCTCACGTGTCAGGGACCTAGCGGGAGGGCCATCCCACCCTTCCCTCCTGCCACTGCCTCAAAACCTTCCTAGTCTGATGTTTCAGGCCCATCATCAGTCAGTCGGAGGCAGGATTCGCCATCACTTCCTCTGCTGGCTGTCAATCACGTCGGACAAGTGGAACAAATTTGTGGCATGGTGCACAGCAAAGGCTGTTGATCCGATTTCTGCTACTCTTTCAGTGGTTCTCTTGTATATACATTATGTGGCTCTGCTTTGGGCACTCTTAAAAGATATCTTGCAGCTATCTCTGCTTTTCTTCGGCTTCCCGATCAGCATTCTTTATTCATATCTCCCATTGTTAATAGATTCTTTAAGGACCTTACTCATTTTTTCCTCCGTCTCCTATCATAATGCCCCAATGGGATTTTAATTTGGTTTTAATCTTTCTTATATGCGCTCCCTTCAAACCCCTTCTTAATTGTCCTCTCAGGCTGCTGTCTCTCAAAACTGCTTTCCTTATTGCCATCCCCTCTCCTGGGTGTGAGCTTCAGGCTCTATCTTCCAAGCCTCCTTATCTGTATGTCCATCCTGATAAAGTGGTGCTTCGAACTAAAGCTTCATTCCTTCATAAAGTGTGGGAAATTCCATCACTCTGCCCACCTTTTACTCGCCCCCGCATCCCTCCAAGGAGGAGGGGAGACTCCACTGTCTGGACCCAAATAGTGTGTTGTCTTTTTATCTTGATCATACCAAAGACTTCCGGTTGGATGATCAACTCTTCATTGGCCATGTGGGCGCCAAGAAAGGTCGGGTTGTGCAAAAATGGACCATCTCTTGATGGGTTGTCCTCTGCATTAAAATATGTTATTCTTTGGCAAAGAAGGAACCTCCTGTGGAGTTGCATGCTCATTCCACTAGAGCAACAGCGGCAACCACTGCATTAGCAGGCGGAGTCCTACTCCTTGATATCTGTCAGACGGCGATGTGGGCATCCCTGCACACGTTAACCAGACACTACTGCCTGGACAATCAAGTCTGGAGGGATGGGTATTTTGCCCGTTCGGTCCTCCAGGACTTTCGCGTGTGATCTTGGTTCGCAGACCCTCCTCCGGGGATAGTATTGCTGGGGTATCTATTCAAAAGGTAAGGAATCTACAACTAATAGTCTCAATCAGATGAACAAGTTACTTACCTTCGGTAACAATGTATTTGGTAGAGACATATATTAGTTGTAGATTCCTTACTGCCCCACCCATCCTTCCCGCTCTGCGAACTGATTTCTAGAGATAGGGACTCCCCTACAAGGCCCTAGTTTGGACCACCAGTGGTCAGTGTCTTTCATGGCTCTGCGCTTCTGGCGTGGAAAGTTGTGTTAAGAACTGACGTCAGCGTGCTTGGGCAGCGTCTATATAGGTCCCGCAATGTCATCCCCATGCCCACGACGCTGATGAAAGACGCAGAGTTGAACAATGCCACATACAGACGCGCAGGGCTACTGCTGAAGAAAAATCTCCGGATCCAGACTGACACCTGGGGGAAATTCAAAAGGTAAAGAATCTTCAACTAATATATGTCTGTAGGAAGCTGGCTCTGTATATAATATATCAAAGTAAGGTAGAGTACGCACAGTCCAGGGAGTCCCCATAGGTACAGCAGAGGCTAAATTAGTTAAGTACTAACAGCTCTCTTTGTGGTGGTGTGGGCGAGCAGTTAGGCTTAACCAGAGGGTGTGTTAAGAATTTATTGTATTCACTCACTCAAGAACTGATTACACACGCTCAGGTATAGAATCCAGACCAATTGGGTAAGTATATAAAAAAGGTATACTTATGTTTTATTTCTAGTACCAAGATGGACTTGGTACAGGTAGGTAAAATGTACTTTCAATTGTAAACCTTTACAGAGAGATGCAATTGGGGATGGATTCGCAATTGTTACAGGTTGGTATGTTTTCAAAAAGCAGATTAAATTACACAGTAATTACTTTTAGAATACTTTTTGATTACTTTCAGAATACATTGACTACTGGGGGTGGTATGCCTAGATATCACACCAAGGGATCTCACAATACAAGGTAAGTAAGACATTTCTTGGTTTAAGTTATAGTGACTTTTTCCTCCATACAAAACACCAGTTTAACAAGTAGAACATTTTAGGCCCAATGGGTTCCTATGGGAGAAAAATGGTTATCGGTTTCACAGGTAAGTAAACGTCTCATGTGTAAGAGTTTTGGGGGTTAGGACCAAGGTTCCCCAAGGTCTAGGTAGGCACTCAAGTTGCACCACCAGCTGCACTGGGGTGGCCGGGTGCAGAGTGCAGGGTCCCAATGTTAGCCAATGGGGCTAAGGAGGACTTCGGTTAGGAACTGCTTACGAACAGGCCACTTGAGAGTGGGAGTAAAGCTCCTGGGGTTAAGGTCAGCACTGCAGGGGGCAACGATCAGCACAGGTGCTGCACCACCAGCAGCACAGGGGCTGCCGGGTGCACGGTGCCAAGAAGACTTGCTGCAGGCTCGGGCAGGGAGACTTTCTGAAGGCGACCACCGGCAGGAGAAGTAAGTTGGGTTCTTGGGGGATGCCTGGACACCGTCGGTTGGGCCACACAAGGCACTGGGGTGTCGGGTGCAGGGGTGTGTTTTTGCAGCTGGTTTCTTTACTAGCTCTGGTCGCGGTCGGGGGACCCATCAGGTTGAGGCTGTAGGCGTCATCTTTAAGCTTGAGGGAGGTCTGGGATCACCAGATCCCAGGTCAGGATCGTAGGGGAGACCTCCACTTGGTGTTGGGCCACGTGAACTCGGGTCGTGGGCATCGGGTGCAGAATCGCGGAGTCTCTGGAATCCAGATTCTCTGGTTAAGTCTTGGCTTGAGCAAATCCGGTGCTCACGGGAAACAGAGTCTTTAAGGTGAATGCAGGGCAGATCCTCCGGGCTCTGGGGGGCTGATGGACAAGGTTCGGGATTGCCTCTAAATACTAACTTTAGGGGCGTTAAAGGGGTGTGTAGGCGGGGCCAATGGGTCCCTTCCTTGGGGTGGGTATGCCCCCTATTATGCCACCCTCCAGTGGGAGGGGGAATAAGCCTCTCCCTAATGGGCTGGGTCCCTTCATCTTCAAGATTGAGGGGACTGAGATGTGTGGTTCACCTCACCTCCCCCACCTGAGGGGTGGGGTTGGCAAAGGTGGGCAAACCTCTCCTTCTAGCTTGGTTTTTCTGCCAATTCTCCTGCCCAAAGTGGGGGGCAGAACCAGAGGGAGCCAATTGCTGGGTGCAGCAAAAGTCAGGGACAGCTTCCAAAGGCAGCAGGCCCTTCATGGACCCAGCCCATCCTGGGGGGGGGAGGCATGACACCTCTGCCCAGGATGGGCTTTGTTTCTGGACTCAGAGAGTGGAGGCTCTCTACCCTGGGGTCCAGAAACCTGTCTGCTGGTGGCAAATGGCAGGAGCCAGGGCTAGTCGTTTTTCAGGGGCATCTCTAAGATACCCTCTGAGTGCATTTTGCATTAAATCCCACACTGGAATCAGTGTGGGTTTAATGTGCTGAGAAGTTTGCTACCAAACTTCCCAGGTTTTAGTAAAACCATTATGGAGCTGTGGAGTTCGTAATGACCAACTCCCAGACCATATACTCTATATTGCTTTACTACACTTACAATGTCTAAGAATAGGCTTAGACACTGTAAGGGTACAGAGCACATGCCACTGTACCCTCACCTGATGGCTAGTGCACCCTGCTAGAGGGGTGGCTTACCTAGGCCTCAGGCAGTGGGTTTTAGGCATGGCAAGTCAACTCTTCACTTTTCTCTCCACCAAAACATGCAGCCTGCAATGGCAGTGTGTGGGTGTTTAGGTACAGGGCCTCTAAGGGTGGCACAATAGGTGCTGTAGCCCTTAGAGACCTTCCCTGGTGACAGTGACCTTGGTACCCATGGTGCCTTTTACAAGGGGCCTTCCTGTGGCCAGAGGTGTGCCAATTGTGGGTACAAAGCTATAGTTTTGGGTAAGTAACACAGGTCTCAGGAGCCTGATTGGCAAGGACACAGGGCACATCAAGTCAGGTTGCATCAGATGTCAGGCAAAAGGTGGGGGGGTAACCATCCAAAAATGGGCACTTTCCTACAATATCTCTACCAGATACATAGTTACCGAAGGTAAGTAACTTTTCATCCATTCCAATTCAAGCACAGTGGTACATTGCCGATCCTCTAAGATTCACACAACACACATTGCCCAGTCTTGTAAATCAGAAATTCTGGAGCAGTCCTGCTAGGATAATAAAAGATAAGCACAGGATGGAGGCAAGCACTGTCTTGCCAATATCCTTGAAGGGAATGGGGGGCTCGTTCACTTCACACTGGTCCAACTCCAATCTGGCCATACATGTGTCTAAAATGGTAGGGCTTCATTAGTCAGTCAGACACAAAGAAACAAAATAATATAATGGTCCCCTATCTATATCCTTTTTTTGTCGTCAAAGGAGTACAGCAACTGACAGTTCTATGGTGGCTCAGGCATACACAGTAGTCAGGGAAGTAGAGTTTGTCCTCAAACTCAGGTGGTTCGCCCAGAAGTTAGTGCGCTAACACACTACCATTACCTGAGTCTGATCAATCACCCTCTTCCTCCTCCTGTCGTACTTCAGGTATGGTGTAATTTGGTGGTATAAACTGCTGATTCATTTTAATCATGGTTAATCTCTCCATGTTTTGGGGTGAGAGACTGGTCCTTCGCACTGTGAAAACTGCACCCGCTGCACTGAACCCATGCTCAGCAGACACCCTGAACACTGGACAAGCACATATTATATTGCCAGCCTACAGAGCACTGGGCATTGGTGCCTCTTCCCATACCAACACACCAATGGGCTTAGATCCAGATAAACCTCTGTTGGGTCATCCAGATAGGCCTGGACCATCGTCTCAATAGTCATTGGTGCTTTACCTTACACAGCCTCTTTTGAATTTGCCTCTGACCTGGAATAAAGCCCTGCCTTTAGAAACCAATCAAATGCACATTTTGGGGCTGATGTTCCTGTTGTTGCTGGTGTGCTTGTTGTTTTGGTTGCTGTGAGCCAACAGTACTGCCCTCAGGCTCTATGGTAGTTGAAGACTGCACCCAAGACTTCTACCCAGGAATGGGCCTCTAATTCCCAGCCATTCTTTTTCTAGGTCGCTGGCTTGCCCATTGTTAGAAGGTGGTCCTGACACTATGGGCCGCCCGGATTTTTCGCTTTTTGAGCACCTAGGTGTTGAGGTTTTACTGTGGGAGAGCCTCATAAATTGGGACTCATCCACAGTGAACTCATGATGAAAGAGACTGCATGTGGATTTTACTGGTGTCCCCCTAGCTTGACTAGGCCGCTGCGCAGCAGCTGGAGTAAGGGGCACCGGGCTGGTTACATGCAGACACCTGTGTACATGCGTGTGCACACGTGTAGGGGCTGCTTAGGGGAGATTCTTGGCGTGCGCAGTCCAGGAGCAGCTACAAAGTGAATGGTGTGGCAGGACTTATGCAGAATTGGGTGGTGACACGGAATAGGCCTTATACACTAGGAAGGAACATGCCAGGGAAAGTCAGTGTGCTTTACTGTGTTTTTCACTTCATTATTCCCCTATGGGGATGTGGAGCCCATGTGCTAGATTAACTTCCATAAGGCCTATAGATTCCAGACACGCACTAAAGTCCACTGTAGCGGATGTGAAAAGAAGTATTCTGCAGAGTCCAGAGTCATATTTGTACTGCTTTTGGGTCATCCAGAAATGTTACATCTCTCTGAGTCAGATCATAACCAGGGCCTGGCTGGGGGTTGACCTCAGCAGGCTGGATTGATGACCTTTCCCTCCCAGAGCGAAGACCTCCTTTCCACGAAGGGAAGATAGGCGGAGCTACAGGCTCATCCATCAGCAGCTATCACTGGGTGCCAGGCACCAGGCTGCACCTAGGAGGGAAGGGCTCTGGTTTCAGAGACCATGTGGCCAGAGACCCTGGACGACGCCATTTTGAACCAGCCCAGAGGCTGGACAAGAAGGAGGGAGCAGGGGCAGGGAAGTGATGTGGCGCTGTTGGATAAGACCAACAGAGACTTCCTGCCAGCCCCCTACTCAACTTTTAAAAAGTGCTTGCACAGGAAGAGAAGCTCTCTGGGGTGTGGTCTGCGGAGGCGGAAGGTGCTGGAGCCTGGCAATGGGCAGTTGGAAGGAGGTACCCCCTGACTGCCCCCCATGCTCCTAACAGCACCAGAAGAAGAGACCAGGACCAGTGCGCAGACGCAGGGGCCTCTGCGCAGGAAGAAGAGAGGCCCAGGAGGAGAGCCAGGCGAAAGTCTGGCGCAGGGAGCCAGTGAAGACCGCTCCCTGCTCCCTCTTGGAGACCCGGAGGGCGAAGGAGAGTGCTCCCAGTGGCTGGGGGCCACCGCAAGTAGCAAGAGGACGCGAAAATGGGGCAGATCGGACCCCCATGGGCTGAGATATGGCCCCCAGAAGGTGAGCGACCTTTGACCCCCACAAAGAGGAGGTCGGGGTCCCGGGAGCCCATCCCCGGGCCCGAAGCAAAGCCGGGGAGCGCCGTCGCCCTCCCCGTGAAGATTGTGCCCTCCAGGGTGCCAGGAGCCCACCCTGGCCCCCGGTAATGAGGAAGGAGGAGGAGCGCTGTCGCGCCCCCCCCGCGAAAATGAGCCCCAGGGGGCCCGGGACCCCATCCCCGGGCCCCGAAGCAAAGTCGGGGAGCGCCGTCACGCTCCCCGTGAAAATGTTCCCCAGCGGGGCGCTAGGAGCCCACCCTGGCCCCTGCCGACGCGCGAAGCAGGGGAGGGGCCCGGGAGCCCATCTCCGGGCCCCGTGCGGCGAAGAGGCAGTGGGGAGCGCCGTCGCGCCCCCCCAGGAAGAAGACTCCAGGGCCCGGGACCCCAGCTCCGGGCCCCGCGGTGATGGCTGGCGTGTGGTGGGGAGTGCCGTTGCACTCCCCGAAGCCCGGCGAGACTGGCCGTCTGCCCGCCGGAGCGGGCAGACCAGAACTGGGTTGCCGGCTCCCGCGGCAGCACGCGTGGGTGCTGGCCGGGCGGGGAGCCGGCGGGGGCAGCCGGGGTGGGCTCCCGGGCTGCCCTCCTACAAATGGACATGCGGGGGTCCCGGGTGGGACCGGAGCCCCCCGAAGGAAGACCACAAGCGGTGCGAGGGCCCGGCTGGGACCGGGCCCCGAAAAATAGAAGGAGCGGCCGGGGGTGGGCTCCCCGAGCCGTTACTCTCACCTGGGGGTCCGGGTGGGACCGGGCCCCCACCAAGCGTGGAAGGAGGCGCGAGCACCAGCTGGATCGCGGCTCTCCCCGGCGCAGCGGGAGAGCCGCTCATGAAATATTCACTAAAAGGAGCACAAAGCGCCCCATAATGCCTTGCCAGGCATGGGGAAATCATCGTTTTTGGTGCGAGGTGGCCCCCAGAGGAGGGGGTCACCCTCAAGAGTGAAAAAGGGTGCTGGGGGAGCTGCTGGAGAAGCGCAGTCTCCCCCAGCACGAAGTGAAGTCCCACCCTAAGTTTCCTAGGGATTTGGAATGGATAACCCCTCAAGGGCTCAACCAGCATTTATACACCTTCTAGGCTGGAACTTTTGTTCTACAGCTGAGGGTGTATTGCGACGGGCTTAATGGAGTGAAAGGCTGAGTTGGGGATGGCTCGAGAAGGGCATCCCCTGGAGGTGAAGAGGTGTAATTGCACCAGAACTGCATTTACTAACGGTTATTCCTTTTTAGAGGGACTGGAGGTCACATATGTAATGTGAGGTACCTGTGTAAGGTGGTGTCATAAGCAAAGTGGGTTATGTTGCCAGACATTCCTGCTAGGGTGTCTGGCTGTATAGGCGTAATCCTGTGATTTCATCTCTGATGCCCTTAGGGGCTGTAATTGCAATGCATTCTAATGTCCAACAAAGGTGATGAGTACTGTCATTCTAAGGTGTGCGTAAACATGTATTCTTGCTGCTGCACTTAGGTGAAGACCCAGACTGCTAGCCCTTAAGATATAGAGGTGCATACTTTATGGTCAGTAGGAAATGCTCAGTCAGGGTTATGTGTCACCAAGGCAGGTGTACCCATTTTTAATGCGCGTTGAGGTAATGGGGTGGGTCGCCACTGGGATGGTGCCAGTGCGCAGGGCCCTCGCTCCAGGTTAGGCTCAACACACTGCATTAGGGGGCAAGATGATGTGCATACATGGGAGTGGTGGTACTAGACCCCATCCCCCTTTTGGGAGGGGTGGAGATGTTACGCAATGTCACAAAGTAATTCCAACAGCTTATGTATATTTGTAAATTGGTGCATAGTATTGAGTAGTGTGTGTGTTTAATAAATGTACTCTTACTTTTATAAAGCAAAGTACAGACTGGACAATCAATTATTGAGTGTTATTTCTGCGCACCTGCAAATGGCGATTACTAGCCCACACCACCTCCCTTGAGTAAAGCCTCAGACTGCTCTGCAACGCTACCCTCTGAGAGTCAGGCGCTACAATTGGGTGTTTGGTTCCCAGTGAAGGACAAATGTAGTCATGTTATTTGTGCAGGCCTCACAGATACTGCCTCGTTTTCCAACACCCATCATCCATGACTTGTAGTTTTAAACATCCCCGTCTTAAAAAGGAATTAAAGTGGCCTGTAATTGTTTGTACCATGGATCAAGAACACCAAGTCAAGGGCATACAGTGAATCCCTCAATGAGGGATTCACTGTATGCTCTTGCCCTGGTGTGTCAACCTGACTCGGAGTCTTGTGCCATTGCAATGTTGCTGATGTGGGTGATACCACTGCACTGCTGGGGAAAGGGCTGATTTGTGTAACTAAATGACACCCTCTTCTTCACCTTCAACCGTCATCGGAGCAGATTCAGATTCGCTCCTCTCACTACCTTCACAAATACCACTTGCAGTTTTTTTGCTGAGGTGCACCTCCCAGCGGATTGTGTGGTGTTACTGTTTTCTCAAATGGCTTGTTTGGCCTCCGGGACCATAGTTTGTACCAAGCTTACCTCAACTAACACTTGCATTGCAAAGGGAGCATATGGCATTGTTCGCCTCCTGCTTGCTAACAGTAAAGAAGTCCCAAACTGGGGAGGTCCACTTTTTTACACTGGTGCAAATGCCTATGTCCGAAGAAGTGGTGGTAGGTTGGTGTTTTGACTGCATCTCTGCAGTGCCTACTTCTACTGAGGTGGTGGTGGATGTAGGTTGCAGGGGCCTTGCAAATATGAAAGCTGGAGGTAGTGGTTTCTGTGCCACATCCCTCAGAGTAGGTTAAGATGTGGTAACATCCATGATGACTGGATCGCTATCATCCTCCTCTTCTTCATCCATAACTAAGGCTTTCAGAGACCTTCCTTTTCCGTAGCCTCTCCTGGTGTGTCTCAGACTGAGGCGAGTTCCAAGTGTAGTCTTGATCATCAGAAGGGGGGCTTGGAGAAGAAGATGGTGGAGTACTCTTCCTTTTTTGTGCTGGAGATGTGGAAGAGAATGCATCTTCTGAAAGAAGTGCTTCTTCTACTTCCTCAGCATGAGGCTCAATCTCCTGAAGGGCTCCTACTTTGGGAGAAACTACTATTGCTGGGTGCAGCTGTTGTTGTCCACTTAGCTGAGTTTCCGGCAACGGTTGGGTACTATTTTGTGAAAGGGAACTACAATCCAACTTCACTGCTCATCGGCATTGCTTCCTAGAGGCCGATGCAGCAGGCACGTGACGTTGCCTGTAAAAGGTCTGGGGTGACATAACTGTGGTGGTAAGCTCCTTCTTATTACTGGCTACTTTCTTGGTAACACCTTTCTTTGGGGCCATCTTGAAGCTTTCAGTTGGCAGTGGCACTTAGCTTCACAAGCTGAAGAGATGTGAGTACTGACGTCACGTGTTGTGTGGTCACGCATCACATGCACAGGCCTTCTGTATGGCAGTACTATGGGTGACCACATGGTCAAACAACAACAACCAGCTTAATGGCAAGGCCACAACAAAGAACACATGCAGTCCTATGGCAAAAGCACACTATCTGGCTACACAGAATGGCTGCCAGCTACATGGTCAGACAGCAGAAACCAGCAAGGAGGCATGGCCACAACAAAGAACACATGCAGGCCTATGGCAAAAGCACACTGGTTGGCTACATAAAATAGCCGGCAGTCACATGGTCAAACAACAACAACAAGCTTGGAGACATGGCCACAGCAAAGAACACATGCAGGCCTTTGGCAATAGCACACTGGCTGACAACACAAAAGGGCCACCAGCCGCATGGTCAAACAACAACAACCAGCAAGGAGGCATTGCCACAACAAAGAACACCTGCAGGCCTATGGCAAAAGCACACTGGTTGACTACACAAATTAGCCGCCAGCCACATGGTCAAACAACAACAACCAGCAAGGAGGCATGGCCACAACAAAGAACAAGCGTATGGCAAAAGCACACTGGCTGGCTACACAAAATGCCACGAGCTACATGGTCAAACAAAAAGCAAGGAGGCATGGAAAGCAAAGAACATATGCAGGCCTATGGACACTGACTATACAAAATGACATAGGGAACAAAGACAAATGATGGCCTAAGGCAAACACACTCGCACACTGGCCAGACAAAGGAGGCATGGTAACACAAGAGAAAACAGCATTAATTCAGCAGTGCCAAAAACGAAAATTAACTGGCCTATAACATTTTACAACAACACACAGCCTCCAAAGGCATCAAATATATTACCCCACCTATACACTGTTTGCAGAGCAAAATGTGAAATACCCCCCAAAAAACACATTTTGAAATGTAATCCAATGCCATCCATGGCCTAAAAGATGTTTCACTACAACAGACACTACAGAAAGAGTTGTTTCATGCACCCATGACTAGTACTGGGCCTACTGGCAGGAAGGCCCATTGGCAGACTAGACCACATAGTGAATTAAATGAATATTGCAAATTTGTTACAAAAAATTGAGAAAATGTACTGAACTGCGCAACAATTTTCCTTTACAAAAGAAGGAAAATTATAAGTAAAAAATATAACTAGGCCCCTACTGAAACGGCAGGCCACCCACCACAATACATTTTTGAAAATCCCAAAAAGTAAAATAAATCCCTGTGCATGTCCTCTATCAAACAAACTGTTTTTGAACTTACTTGTGATATCACAAAAACATACTCCTCAAATCCAATTGTATATATGCATCAGACAGAGTGATCCTTTCAGCTCCAAATCCAAATGAAAAGTGACCAGGGTGTGGACAAAGCACTGGGAGGAGCCTGCTGGACAGTAACTGAAAGTTGGAGTCTCTAGGGCACTTCCTCCTTGTTGATAAAAAAGTAAATTAAAAAAAGGGCTCCTAGCAGGAAAAAAAAAGTTGCACTAACTGTCCATTTGAGAAGTTTATCAGCTCCAAATTGGCTTTTCAGAAGATTTAGATGCTTCCCCAGGAAAGAATCTTCTCCATGTTGCAGCCGCGGTTGCTCGCGCTTGATTGCGCTCGCCTACGGCACAAAAGAAGTGCCGGAAGTCACTGGCTCAGCCTAAAGCCGCATTAGCGGGCGTAAAATCTCGCAGGCACTCGCGGGCAGCTAGTAAATCTTGTCAGCACCCCTCAAGTTTCATTGCGCTTCCCTCCCACGTGAAAAGACATGACGAGTGCGCCAACAGAAAAAAAGTCTGCTCTGTGTGGAGTGCGGAGTCTATTGGTAACTGTCTGCATTCTTCATGGAACGCGGAGTTGCCAGAATCCGCAAACTCCGTGAATGGAGCAGAATTTTACGCCCAGGCCTACCTCTTGTATCCAGTCCTGTACAGATGGGTAAGCGCAAAGCAACTGAGACACTCCATGGGAAAAAGAAGTAAAGTTCCAGGATTGCCCCCCTGTGAGACCTCTAGCCAAGACAACGCTTGAGGACGTTGACTCTCTCTTAGAGGAGGTTGAATCACTTTTTAAAGGGGGACAGTCCTCGAAACATCCACTCGCAATGTCGAGTGAGATTTTATCAGGTCGAGCTATTTTTTAGCATTTACTCGACCTTGCTGGCGAGTTTATTTAAACTGGAAGGAAGGGGTATCAGGTGGGAGCTACAAGGCTCTGGAACTCCCTCCCTTTTAACATCAGAAATCTTCCCTCCCTGACATTGTTCAGGAAAGCCATTAAGACCTGGCTGTTCGTTGAATAGTGCTTCTGCTCGCTTCTCGGTCTGCTAGCGCCAAGACACCATTGGTATTTGTGCGCTGTATAAATTTATAACATAACATAACATAACATTCAGAAAGTTAATGAGCAATAAAGAGGCCTTTAAATCTTGTTTTTGTCTTGACACATTTGCCATCTGTTCAAGGACAGAGGTCAAATGTCAGTTTCTCTTTTTACTAATTGTTGCTTATCTGTTCCTGGAAAATATTTTTTACTTTAGTTTTCTTTCTCTTATTATAGTTAGTGCTTTTTGTCAAGTGAGTTATCTGACAATAATTTTGAAGCAAAAGGCTGTAAAATGTCAGGGTTTTTTCCTAACACAATATTTAAACAGCTTGTAAATGAATAGTACAGTTATATCAAAATATATCAGGAATTATTAAATAACTTTTTTGTAATTCAGAGGTGTGATGCAAACAAAGATTTATATAGGAGCAAAACAAATCACAACACTTTGCTTGGTGATGTGCAAACGACAAATATTTGCAGAAACTCGATTTCCAGACATTGTACACTATATAGTTTTAAAACCACATCAGTGGGAAATTCTGTGGGTATTTCAATGTAAAATCTGATGATTACAAATGACAGTGTGCTGCTACATCATGCTTTAGTTATGTATTTATTAAAAGTGACAGTTTTTAAACATAAGTTCAGAAACATTGCTGCCCCTGCACTGATGACAATGCAGTTAATGAACTCAGGCAAGTCAGCGGTCATGTGTATCCTATATGTGGCTAGATTTGTATTATATATGGAGCAAAAGTTTAGTCTATTAAACCAAACAAGAGTTTTCTGTAAACTCGCATATTTGAAGGTGCGCTCATATGCGATAAAGAAGAAAATGGCGTCTGTCAAACGCGGCCAGTGCAGGTAAGAGCGGTGGGGCCGGGTTGGGGGGAGATTCGACAGATGACCATGAGGGAAAATTAAATAAATAATTAATTACCCCTCTTTGTCGTCTGTCGAAATCCCTCCCCGTGGCCCCACCGCTCTTACTTGCACGAGCTGCAGCTGGTCTCAGTAAATTAAAATACTTGCCCAGGATCACATAATTTGACACAAGGAGATGATGGACGGAGCGCTGACCTGAGTGGGACGGGTATGCCCACACGCGGGTCCCGTGCTCTCCATGCCACTGGAGTCAAGCTATCCTGGCTGATGAGGGCTGAAATCCCGAAACCGGTCCTAGGATGCTTGTTTCCAGTCCAGGGAGGACCTGGCCTGGAAGTTCGGGCTGGACTGTTCCCATTGGGCGCAGGGTCAAGACTGATTTGCATATGGCTGGGTCCAAACTGGATTGGCATGGTGAGCAAAAAAACTACGGATTTAGGCCCAGATCTCTGTACTGGGGTGAATGTATGACATTGTTCTGCATTCTGTTTATCAATTGTTCTTTTTGCATTTGTCACCCCGAGCGGGACGGGTTTGCCCAGACGTGGGTCCCGAGCTCTCCATGCCACTGGAGTCAAGCTTAACTGGCTGATGAGGGCTGAAAGCCCAAAACCTGTCCTAGGATGCTTGTTTCCAGTCCAGGGAGGACCTGGCCTGGCAGTTTGGGCTGGACTGTTCCCATTAGGCGCAGGGTCAAGACTGATTTGCATATGGCTGGGTCCAAACTGGAATGGCATGGTGAGCAAAAAAATTATGGATTTAGGCCCAGATCTCTATACTGGGGTGAATGTATGACATTGTTCTGCATTATGTCCATCAATTGTTCTTTTTGCATTTGTCACCCCGAGTGGGACGGGTATGCACAGACGCTGGTCCCGTGCTCTACATGCCACTGGAGTCAAGTTATCCTGGCTGATGAGGGCTGAAAGCCCGAAACCGGTCCTTGGATGCTTGTTTCCAGTCCAGGGAGGACCTGGCCTGGCAGTTCAGGCTGGACTGTTCCCATTGAGCGCAGGGTCAAGACTGATTTGCATATGGCTGGGTCCAAACTGGAATAGCATGGTGAGCAAAAAAGTGATGGATTTAGGCCCAGATCTCTGTACTGGGGTGAATGTATGACATTGTTCTGCATTATGTCCATCAATTGTTCTTTTTGAATTTGTCACCCCGAGTGGGACGGGTATGCCTAGACGTGGGTCCCGTGCTCTCCATGCCACTGGAGTCAAGCTATCCTGGCTGATGAGGGCTGAAAGCCCGAAACCGGTCCTAGGATGCTTGTTTCCAGTCCAGGCAGGACCTGACCTGGCAGTTCGGGCTGGACTGTTCCCATTGGGCACAGGGTCAAGACTGATTTGCATATGGCTGGGTCCAAACTGGAATGGCATGGTAAGCAAAAAAACTATGGATTTAGGCCCAGATCTCTGTACTGGGGTGAATGTATGACATTGTTCTGCATTCTGTCCATCAATTGTTCTTTTTGCATTTGTCACCCCGAGTGGGACGGGTATGCCCAGACGTGGGTCCCGTGCTCTCCATGCCACTGGAGTCAAGTTATCCTGGCTGATGAGGGCTGAAAGCCCGAAACCGGTCCTAGGATGCTTGTTTCCAGTCCAGGGAGGACCTGGTCTGGCAGTTCGGGCTGGACTGTTCCCATTGAGCGCAGGGTCAAGACTGATTTGCATATGGCTGGGTCCAAACTGGAATGGCATGGTGAGCAAAAAAGCGATGGATTTAGGCCCAGATCTCTGTACTGGGGTGAATGTATGACATTGTTCTGCATTATGTCCATCAATTGTTCTTTTTGCATTTGTCACCCCGAGTGGGACGGGTATGCCCAGATGTGGGTCCCGTGCTCTCCATGTAACTGGAGTCAAGCTATCCTGGCTGATGAGGGCTGAAAGCCCGAAACCGGTCCTAGGATGCATGTTTCTAGTCCAGGGAGGACCTGGCCTTGCAGTTCGTGCTGGACTGTTCCCATTGGGCGCAGGGTCAAGACTGATTTGCATATGGCTGGGTCCAAACTGGAATGGCATGGTGAGCAAAAAAATGATGGATTTAGGCCCAGATCTCTGTACTGGGGTGAATGTATGACATTGTTCTGCATTCTGTCCATCAATTGTTCTTTTTGCATAATTTGAAACCAATTTATGGGTCAAGAGCATTCTAATTAGGTCAGGTAGATTTTTTAAGTCACTAGACCTGCAGGTCTAGTAACATTTTTAGGAGTTTCAAGGCCTGGGGACTAAAGCTGTTGAAGGCTTGAAACAAGTGGCTGACAGGCAAAATGGCATTGATTTTCTCAAGCAAATGTAAGCACAAATCCCAAAAAACCAACTCAGGGCAAACAAGCACAAATGTGCCTCCACCTAATGAGGCCCTAGGGGCTAATATGGTTAATTCCCCTGACACCAATCCCTCCAAACATGTGATGTTACCACTGGAGCCAGTGATCATTGCTCAAACAGGTACTCAGTCTTTGCAGACATCCATCAGTTTAATGACACAGAGGGGGGGTGAGAGGGGAGTCAAGGGGGAAGCCTATGTAGAGAATGTTGATCCAGGAGGCAGCCCAGTTGTGCATACACAGGAGGGGTCTTATGGTGATGTTGATGTAGACATGTTTAAAGTTATTTCACTGGTTAAGAGGCTACAGAGTGAAGTAACTGATCTGCGATTATAGCTTCTGGCTGTGTTGGTGGAGGTAGAGAAGTTTAAACACCCCAAATGCATGTATAGTGGCAAGGCCACTGCAACTACACCTTTTTGCGCATACACAAAAGCTAATAGCAGACCAAAATAAACTGAATAATAGTACCAATGCACCTCACCACTTTGCCGATGGTGAGCAGTTTGAGCGCCAATCCAACCCTGAGTTTCATCCCTCCAGGCACCCCCCATGGGAAACCCTAATACCAGCTAGATGGTTATGTGTCCCACCCGCTGAACCCATTTACTCAACTAAAGGAAGCAGAGATCAAGCTAGAATGGGCTTCCTTCCGCTCTATTCACAGCAAAAGGGTGCCACGATATGGGAACAAGGGGACTGTGCCGGAAGATCGAATTGTGTATTTCTGACAAAGGTTCCAAGGGACGATGGAGGAAGAAGGCTCACTAATAAACAAATGAATTCATTACATATGATCTGTAAGAAACTGTTACTCTGTAATTCGCCCATACATCTTACATGCTAAAAGATTTCACAATTCATCTCTTACTGGGACGGTCCATGATTTTATTGAGATTAGATAAAAGGATCCCAAAATGGTGGAAGTGCTTGTGGGCCTTGAGCTATGGAAAAACCCTTCGGCACACACATTAATGCAATTTAAATTCAGACCACCACATTCCTCCCACCCTTCTCCTGCCCCTTGCAAAACTTCTCCCAAGAGAGATTTTGGGCTGCTCCAATAAGAGAGGATGAGCCTTTGGTTAAAAGTCTTGGCAAACCCCATATATCTTTCCTGGCAGTCATGTATGTTTTCAAATGCCATCCAAGCTAAGAACTTGACTAATATAAATATTTTCTCCGGAATGTCGCATGGGGTTCCTTTAGTGACCAATTTGAGACCTAGAGCTTGAACCCCATACATAGGCTAGGATACGCAAATTTCTTTGCTAGTTTGAATGGGAGGGACCTTCTTGTCTGGATACGAACCTCTCTGAATGCTTTATTGATCCCATACCCATTCCATCCCCAGACATCCAAGGCATTAAAATTACTGGGGAGAATAGCCCTGTTATTTATTTGTACAATGTGTACAATCGAGGGGTCAGAGGGGGGGTGGAGAAACTCTGACTTTGAAACAGTTCACAGAGCACAGGGAACAATTTGATACACACAATCTTGTCATTGTTGCGGGTGACTTTAACACCACCTTCGAACCTGTAGAAAATGATGGACAATCGCTTACTGATGTTGAAGATGGGAGTTTCCCAGCTCTAGACATTGCTCCTGTGAAGCGATGGACTGGCGCGGCATACCAATTTCTTTCATTCACGATATTTTATGGCCTGACGGCATGCAAAGGGCGTATCAAATCTAATGCACATTATACTTTTAACTGTACTATTCATACCAGCAGGATTGATAATATACTTGTGGAGTTTTGCATTGGACAGCAAGATTATAGATAGGAATGATAGTGACCACAACGTCGTCCATTGCACATTGACTGTATGAGGCAAGTAAATCTGAAGGCACGAAGAGTGTTTGGCGGCTGGTAGCTAATGGGGGTCAGAATGCTAGAGACTACCTGACTAACTCTAGCCCCTCTGAAAAATGGCATAAGCATTTTACAGACCTATTTGACTCTTCTCCAGGTTTGCCTGGGGAGGGATGTTCCCCGGTAGATCCTGGGTTACACTCAAGCCCACTACCTTTAAGCATTGAACGGAGTGAGACCTTAAGCACGATTAACTGCGTTGCCCTAGGGAAAGTGGCGGGACCGCATGGAGTCCCAGGAGATCTCTTCCGCGCAGACCCAGAGAACTGTCCCACATGTATTAATATACTGTTGAATGCAATACTCAAGGGTGCAGAGATTCCACCTATCTAGAAGGCAGCCGAGATTGTCCCACCTTACAAAAAGGGCTTCAGGGACTCACCCCTAAGCTACAGACCAATAAGTGTGATAGATGTTATTCAGAAGGTTTTTTGCAGGCAGATCCTAAACGAGCTAAAAGATTGGATAGATGAGCAGCAGGCTTCCCGAGTGACATATGTACTATTGACCAGGTCTTCAGATTTAGGACAATTTATTGGAAAATGGTGGTCCTCCAGAAATCACATTTATATTTGGTCTTTGTAGACCTTAAATCTGCCTATGACCTGGTCCAACACAACACACTCTGGGAGGTTTTAAAACATAACGGGATTCCACATGACCTGATGAGCATTTTGATGCATTTACACCAAGATACATATGCTCAAGTTCACTGGGGCTCTCTAGGTGAACTAACAAGATGAATAGAGATATAGAAAGGGGTGCGACAGGGATGTATACTTGACCCAACATTATTTTCTCTGTATTTCAATGATGTGGTGGCCTACCTGCAGGACTGTGAGAGTGACGTCCCAAGGATTGCAGACAGGAAAATTCCCCTGCTCTTGTTTGCAGACAACACCTTGTTGGTGTCTAAGACTCCGATTGGCCTGCAGACTTGGGTGGATCATTTTGCGGCCTTCTGTGTAGAGAGAAGGATGATAATAGACCATGCAAAAACTAAATTTATGACCATCAACCCACATAAGTCTTTAGGGGACACATCACCCTTGAGGGAAGGACACCCTTGCTACCTTTACTGTGGGATCTGGGCGTCAAATTGCTTACCCATAAAGCACAGTTAAGGCCCATCTTGTGCAGGCAGAGGCTCAAGTTTACGCCGGCCTTAGCGAAGTATAGCAATGTTCTTACAGAAATAGTTGAAGTTGATAATAACTGCAGGATACATTGAGTACGCTCCATTAGGGACACTTCGTGTCAAAATGGCCTTGGGGATCACTGGAGAGTCTACAGTTGTTTACTGAGACTCTCCAGGGATACTATCCAGGAAGCCTTTTGGGCACACAAATGGGCCCTGGAGGTGAGCAATGGGAAACAATGAATGAATGAATGAAATTGAATGAAATTGGATTTCTATAGCGCGTAGCTACCCTGAGGCCTCCTAGCGCTTGTGGAGCGAACAGACAGATAGGTATGTCATGCTAACGTGAAGTGCTGAAAAGATGAGTTTTGAGAAGTTTTCGGAAGGCCAGTATGTTTGGTTCCCCTCGAAGGGTAGGGGGGAGAGAATTCCAAAGATTGGAGGCATTCAGGGAGAAAGAGCGTCCACCCCATCTGGATCTTCGTACTTTCCTTGGGGTGGCAAGAAAAGCGGAGCTGGAGCGAAGACTCCTAGGGGGTTGATAGAGGATGACCAGGGACTGAATGATGGCTGGGCCTGATTTCCACATAGCTCTATGGGCCAGGCACATGGCCTTGAAATGTATCCTGGACCGAATTGGAAGCCAGTGAAGATTCCTCAAGGCAGGTTTTGCTGATTGTCTCCGAGGAATCTGGAGAAGTTGGCGAGCCGCACAATTCTGGATCACTTGTAATCTCTGGATTGTGGACTGAGGGGCGCCCAAGTACAACGCGTTCCCGTAGTCCAGGTGGCTTAGTATGAGGGCTTGCACCATAATCCTCCTCGCCTGGAAAGGGAGCAGGGGGAGGATCTTTCTTAACATTCTCATTAGACCAAAACATGTAGCAGAGAGATTAGTGGCTTGATGATTAAAACAGAGAGAACTGTCAAGCCACATGCCTAGGCTCTTAATCTGCTGCTTTGGGGTGGGAATAGGGCAAGACAGGTCGGCCATATAAGTGCCGAGGAGGGTGATGGAGAATTGCCCAGAAACATCAATTCGGTCTTGTCCCCATTTAGCTTGAGGTGGGAGTGATCCATCAATTCGGCTACTGCCTCTAGGCAGGTACCTAGGGCGCAGGATGATCCCTCGGGGTGGTTTAATGCCACAACCAATTGGGTATCATCTGCGTAGGTGATGATCTTTATGCCGAATGGAAGGACTATCTCTGCCAATGGGGCCATATAGGTGTTAAAAAGCGTGGGGCTCAGGGAAGAACCCTGGGAACCCCACAGCTAAGAGGCCGCCGGTTTGATGTGGCAGTTCCTTCAAAGACTTGAAAGAACCGATCCTTTAGAAAGGACTGGAACCAGGTAAGTGCCAAGTTTGTCACTCCAAGATTTTTTAAGCGCTCAAGCAAGATATTATGATCAACAGTGTCGAAGCCGGCACTGAGGTCTAAAAGAATGATTGCTGCTGAGCCGCCCTGGTCCAGAAGTCTCCTTGCCTCCTCTGTTACAGCCAGAAGGGCTGTCTCAGTCCAGAGCTGAGGACGGAATCCTGTTTGAGAGACATGAAGCAAGTTGTTGGATTCTAAGTACTGTACCAGCGTGGAATTTATGTGTCTCTCAATCAACTTACTCAGCCATTGAAGGAGAGAGATGGGACGGTAGTTGGCCATATTGGAGTGATCTAGATTGGGTTTTTTCAAAAGGGCTCTAACCTGAGCACATTTCCATGCCAGGGGTACCGTGCCGGAAATAATGGAGGAGTTTAAGGCATCTAAGATGACTAGGCGAATAGCATTGGTGACTAATGAGAGGTACTGCGGAGGCGCGGGATCCATGGGAGAGCCCGAGGTTACCCTAGAAATAAGAGAATCCAGGGAATCTGCGTCTAACAAAGGAAACTCTCCTAGAGAGCACTTTAGTTCGGGATGCAAACTTCTAGTGCTGAGAGCTGAGGACTCAGTCAGATGGGGAGGAAAATGCAGACATATCAAATGGATTTTTTGATGAAAGTATTCTGCCAGGTTGTTGCAACGATCTGGCGCTTCCTCCGTTTTGGGGGGTTTATGTGGCATGTTAGAGAGGGACCCTTACAGCAGCCTTTCTGGACCTAAAAACCCATTGATTACGTTTTGGCTCCTGTAGCAAGACTCTTGTATGTTAGGTTTCAACACGGCACATTTCCTCTTCAGTTCTTCTGTGCAAAATGGAAACCCAAAGCAGACTTGAGCGTGACCTGCCCAGTATGGTTGCAATCCGAAGAGAACTTACACATTTTTTTCTTCTTTTGTCCTGGCTATGCTCGACCTAGGTCAAGTTGGATTTTCCCAATTTGTAGACAGCTGGGGGTTAGGCAGTGTCTGGTGGCTCTGAGGATTTTGCAAGAAGAGACCAAAGAATTTATTGTCTGTGCTGTTGCTAAATACCTTCACTGGTGTGGGAGCATCAGGGCCAAAGCGATGATGTGATTCACAAAAACTCCCCATTAGTTACCAATGCTGATTTTCCTCAATCAAGACCACTGTTTTAAGCTATGACATGGGTTAATGGCTCTTGCATTTCAAAGTCTGAGCTGCTCCTCCCTGTTATGACTCTGCATTGTGTACAGGGAGGGGGTCCTTTTTACGTGATTTTGTGCTGCTTATCAGTGCCCAATTATGTGGACTCTATAGGTTCCAATATTGCTGCTATGTCTTACTGGTGACTAATTTTATCTTTTGATGGTGTAGATACTTACCAGGAATAATGTTCTTTACCATGTAATGTATGACGATTTTATCATGATTGCATTTTTGCTTACCTATTTATTTATATCATGTGTATGTATTTATTGCTGTTGCTACACTTTTAGGATCTTAGTCCCAAATAAAGTACTTTACTACTATGCTGAAAATGAAAACTTCATCATTAGAAGTGATATAGGAGCACTACTAGATATATAAGGTACACCAGCATAGACAAAGCCTTATAAAGACATCCCTTTGATGTCAAAATCCAGATAATGCATCTACAATAACTAGACTATTCCACTTTTACAACTGTGACCATCATTAGAACTTTGGTTCCAAAAACAAAAGATAGGAATTTGGTATCTTACAAGGCAACCTTTTGTCTGAATTTAAGATTCTTATCATTACATGCTGTCCATCCACTTCTACTTTTTAGGTAGACAGTGTAATGACCAGATCTAATACTAACTCCTTCATGAAAAATGATAGCAATAGCAGTTCTGTTTTACCAGAAATAGAATTGCGTCCTGCTTGAAAGCTAGCAATCTGAGTATCTAATTTACTGCCATCTGCTCTGCATCGTAGCATTAAAAAGACATACTTGCCAGTTCTTGCTACACGCAAAGTGACAGAACATCTGTTCGACAATTTGGATATATATTTTTTGGGGTAGCTTTTCTCACTAATCTCTCAAAAAGACAGCATTTTGGAATCTGCTAACGTTAAATAAATACAACGCTCCGATTCTATCTGTATAGTTGATGTGTATTAGCAATCTTCACATTCATGGTGCCACGAGCAACTAAGTCCATATAAATCATTAACAGCCATCTACTTGTCTTCTAAAACAGCAAACATCACCATTAAAAACTCCAGTGCATCCTCTTGAGTATTTAGAGTTAACTGTACAGATCCACTACATATATCTATGTGTCTCAAATTGCTGATGCAGAATGTATTTTAATTCTGTCACTACACAGATGGTGCAACAAAACAGTGCAGAACACAATGCCTTCCTTTGTTTCTGTTGAATTGCATATATAGCACGATGTAATGAAAATAATATCTTTACCACATTAGCATAACAGTTCACACAGAGGGGTTTGACAATTGGTAACAAACAATATCGCCCATATTATTTTTTTAAAATTTCTTAACAACTTCCTTCTTCTCTTTAATTTCCTTCCTTGCAACAACATCACTACACTGCTTTGAAACTTTCTTTTTTGAACAGATGGAACTTTTCTCATAAACTGGATACTGTCCTAAACGAGGAGCAAACAGACTTCTTAATCTGTTGTATTCTTTGACACTACTCTGCTCTCATAAAATGCGACTAGATACAATGTAGACAATGTCCTAATTCGAGACAAAGCTACATATGACGTACCTTCCTTAAACACTGTACTACCAATAATAATAAATGCTGCATCTAAACTTAAGCCTTGTGATTTATGAATAGTAACAGGAGATGCTAGACAAACTGGAAACTGTTTCCGTCGAACATATACACTTTCAGAAGCAAAAAACATGCTGTACATTGTCCAATTTGCTATGCATTGTCAATCTGATCAAATTTAATCACAAGGTATTCCACCTTATTCCTATTTGGAAAAATGAATAAAATCAACAACTTTACCCATAGCACCAATAACCAAAACGTCTTCAACATTTACATCTCCCAATCCTGCAGTTCGTGAAACAGATTGTTCTAATGAATCCAGTTTTGCTTGTAACTTTTACTTTAGAAATACAGGGCCACCCTGGTGTTCAATTTTATAAATTGCCTTCAGTTGCAAAATGTCTTCTTTCTCCAATTCCAGCAATTCATTGCGGGATTTGTTTGCTTTTTGTGAGCACAGCATTCACTAGAATAACAAGTGCTTCTTCCAAATCTCTATCTACACCCACAGTTTCAATATTGCTTTTAAAATCTAAAGGTAATTACACAACTCTACCTTTAAGGCCTTTCTGAAGCTCAGTGGGTGGTAGTTTCCCAGTCTTTGATTCCATACGAACTATTACTTAAAATAGGTTTATAGATTGTATGAGTATTCCTTCATAAGCATTCAGATGCAAAGTTCCTCTGGCGGCAGATCCTTCTCCCACCTCGCCGCCAAGACCTGGAACACCCTCCCCACCAACCTCCGACAGACCCAAGACCTACTGGCCTTCAGAAGACTCCTCAAGACCTGGCTCTTCGATCAGTAGCAGCACCACCCCCCTCTTCCCCCAGCGCCTTGAGACCCTCGCGGGTATGTAGTGCGCTTTATAAGTGACATGATTGATTGATTGATTGATTGATTGATTAACCACCTCTAACTTATTGTGTATTGCTCTGGCAGGCATTTTGTTGTCCTCTAATTTGTCATAGCAATACTTGGACTTGACTTGGCGTGTCGACAAATCAAAATGCTCCTCCCGAAATAAATGCATTGCAAATTCCAGCTATTTTCTCTGTTTTCTTCTTCAGTTTTTAAGCACACATCAACATTTTGAATGTGGCCTTCGTAGTGGGTGCACCAACAACAAATACAAACATAGTTTGGTTACTCCGTAGAAACTGCATTAAACTTTGCTACTTCTCGTCTAAAGCCATCAGTACTCATATCTGTTTTTTGTTTCTCTAGGGCGACCAAAGCGATACAAAAGGGGATGATGGACGGAGCGTTAGAGCAAATCAAACACTCACCCCCAGTCAACTGATCTGGGTTTAATCCATCATCATTCTTTAGCTCACTCCACCACCCCAGTTCAGACATGGCCATATGCAAATCAGTCTGACCCTGTGCCTCATGGGAACAGTCCAGCCCGAACTGCCAAGCCATGTCTTCCCTGGACCGGAAACAAGCATCCTGGGACCGGTTTCGGGTTCATAACCCTCATCAGCCAGGCTATCTTGAATCCAGTGGCAAAGTGAGCAAGGGACCCACGTCTGGGCATACCCTGCCAACTTAGGGCGAACAAGCGATACCAAAGGGGATGATGGACGGAGCGTTAGAGCAAATCAAACACTCACCCCCAGTCAACTGATCTGGGTTTAATCCATCATCATTCTTTAGCTCACTCCACCACCCCAGTTCAGACATGGCCATATGCAAATCAGTCTGACCTTGTGCCTCATGGGAACAGTCCAGCCCGAACTGCCAAGCCATGTCTTCCCTGGACCGGAAACAAGCATCCTGGAACCGGTTTCGGGTTCATAACCCTCATCAGCCAGGCTATCTTGAATCCAGTGGCAAAGTGAGCAAGGGACCCACGTCTGGGCATACCCTGCCAACTTAGGGCGAACAAAGCGATACCAAAGGGGATGATGGACGGAGCGTTAGATCAAATCAAACACTCACCCCCAGTCAACTGATCTGGGTTTAATCCATCATCATTCTTTAGCTCACTCCACCACCCAAGTTCAGACATGACCATATGCAAATCAGTCTGACCCTGTGCCTCATGGGAACAGTCCAGCCCGAACTGCCAAGCCATGTCTTCCCTGGACCGGAAACAAGCATCCTGGGACCGGTTTCGGGTTCATAACCCTCATCAGCCAGGCTATCTTGAATCCAGTGGCAAAGTGAGCAAGGGACCCACGTCTGGGCATACCCTGCCAACTTAGGGCGAACAAAGCGATACCAAAGGGGATGATGGACGGAGCGTTAGAGCAAATCAAATACTCACCCCAGTCAACTGATCTGGGTTTAATCCATCATCATTCTTTAGCTCACTCCACCACCCAAGTTCAGACATGGCCATATGCAAATCAGTCTGACCCTGTGCCTCATGGGAACAGTCCAGCCCGAACTGCCAAGCCATGTCTTCCCTGGACCGGAAACAAGCATCCTGGGACCGGTTTCGGGTTCATAACCCTCATCAGCCAGGCTATCTTGAATCCAGTGGCAAAGTGAGCAAGGGACCCACGTCTGGGCATACCCTGCCAACTTAGGGCAAACAAAGCGATACCAAAGGGGATGATGGACGGAGCGTTAGAGCAAATCAAACACTCACCCCCAGTCAACTGATCTGGGTTTAATCCATCATCATTCTTTAGCTCACTCCACCACCCAAGTTCAGACATGAGCATATGCAAATCAGTCTGACCCTGTGCCTCATGGGAACAGTCCAGCCCGAACTGCCAAGCCATGTCTTCCCTGGACCGGAAACAAGCATCCTGGGACCGGTTTCGGGTTCATAACCCTCATCAGCCAGGCTATCTTGAATCCAGTGGCAAAGTGAGCAAGGGACCCACGTCTGGGCATACCCTGCCAACTTAGGGCGAACAAAGCGATACCAAAGGGATGATGGACGGAGCGTTAGAGCAAATCAAACACTCACCCCCAGTCAACTGATCTGGGTTTAATCCATCATCATACTTTAGCTCACTCCACCACCCAAGTTCAGACGTGACCATATGCAAATCAGTCTGACCCTGTGCCTCATGGGAACAGTCCAGCCCGAACTGCCAAGCCATGTCTTCCCTGGACCGGAAACAAGCATCCTGGGACCGGTTTCGGGTTCATAACCCTCATCAGCCAGGCTATCTTGAATCCAGTGGCAAAGTGAGCAAGGGACCCACGTCTGGGCATACCCTGCCAACTTAGGGCGAACAAAGCGATACCAAAGGGGATGATGGACGGAGCGTTAGAGCAAATCAAACACTCACCCCCAGTCAACTGATCTGGGTTTAATCCATCATCATTCTTTAGCTCACTCCACCACCCAAGTTCAGACATGACCATATGCAAATCAGTCTGACCCTGTGCCTCATGGGAACAGTCCAGCCCGAACTGCCAAGCCATGTCTTCCCTGGACCGGAAACAAGCATCCTGGGACCGGTTTCGGGTTCATAACCCTCATCAGCCAGGCTATCTTGAATCCAGTGGCAAAGTGAGCAAGGGACCCACGTCTGGGCATACCCTGCCAACTTAGGGCGAACAAAGCGATACCAAAGGGGATGATGGACGGAGCGTTAGAGCAAATCAAACACTCACCCCCAGTCAACTGATCTGGGTTTAATCCATCATCATTCTTTAGCTCACTCCACCACCCAAGTTCAGACATGACCATATGCAAATCAGTCTGACCCTGTGCCTCATGGGAACAGTCCAGCCCGAACTGCCAAGCCATGTCTTCCCTGGACCGGAAACAAGCATCCTGGGACCGGTTTCGGGTTCATAACCCTCATCAGCCAGGCCATCTTGAATCCAGTGGCAAAGTGAGCAAGGGACCCACGTCTGGGCATACCCTGCCAACTTAGGGCGAACAAAGCGATACCAAAGGGGATGATGGACGGAGCGTTAGAGCAAATCAAACACTCACCCCCAGTCAACTGATCTGGGTTTAATCCATCATCATTCTTTAGCTCACTACACCACCCCAGTTCAGACATGGCCATATGCAAATCAGTCTGACCCTGTGCCTCATGGGAACAGTCCTGCCCGAATTGCCAAGCCATGTCTTCCCTGGACCGGAAACAAGCATCCTGGGACCGGTTTCGGGTTCATAACCCTCATCAGCCAGGCTATCTTGAATCCAGTGGCAAAGTGAGCAAGGGACCCACGTCTGGGCATACCCTGCCAACTTAGGGTGAACAAAGCTGATACCAAAGGGGATGATGGACGGAGCGTTAGAGCAAATCAAACACTCACCCCCAGTCAACTGATCTGGGTTTAATCCATCATCATTCTTTAGCTCACTCCACCACCCCAGTTCAGACAAGGCCATATGCAAATCAGTCTGACCCTGTGCCTCATGGGAACAGTCCAGCCCGAACTGCCAAGCCATGACTTCCTGGACCGGAAACAAGCATCCTGGGGACCGGTTTCGGGTTCATAACCCTCATCAGCCAGGCTATCTTGAATCCAGTGGCAAAGTGGGCAAGGGACCCACGTCTGGGCATACCCTGCCAACTTAGGGCGAACAAAGCGATACCAAAGGGGATGATGGACGGAGCGTTAGAGCAAATCAAACACTCACCCCCAGTCAACTGATCTGGGTTTAATCCATCATCATTCTTTAGCTCACTCCACCACCCAAGTTCAGACATGGCCATATGCAAATCAGTCTGACCCTGTGCCTCATGGGAACAGTCCAGCCCGAACTGCCAAGCCATGTCTTCCCTGGACCGGAAACAAGCATCCTGGGACCGGTTTCGGGTTCATAACCCTCATCAGCCAGGCTATCTTGAATCCAGTGGCAAAGTGAGCAAGGGACCCACGATAGGGCATACCCTGCCAACTTAGGGCGAACAAAGCAATACCAAAGGGGATGATGGACGGAGCGTTAGAGCAAATCAAACACTCACCCCCAGTCAACTGATCTGGGTTTAATCCATCATCATTCTTTAGCTCACTCCACCACCCCAGTTCAGACATGGCCATATGCAAATCAGTCTGACCCTGTGCCTCATGGGAACAGTCCAGCCCGAACTGCCAAGCCATGTCTTCCCTGGACCGGAAACAAGCATCCTGGGACCGGTTTCGGGTTCATAACCCTCATCAGCCAGGCTATCTTGAATCCAGTGGCAAAGTGAGCAAGGGACCAACGTCTGGGCATACCCTGCCAACTTAGGGCAAACAAAGCGATACCAAAGGGGATGATGGACGGAGCGTTAGAGCAAATCAAACACTCACCCCCAGTCAACTGATCTGGGTTTAATCCATCATCATTCTTTAGCTCACTCCACCACCCCAGTTCAGACATGGCCATATGCAAATCAGTCTGACCCTGTGCCTCATGGGAACAGTCCAGCCCGAACTGCCAAGCCATGTCTTCCCTGGACCGGAAACAAGCATCCTGGGACCGGTTTCGGGTTCATAACCCTCATCAGCCAGGCTATCTTGAATGCAGTGGCAAAGTGAGCAAGGGACCAACGTCTGGGCATACCCTGCCAACTTAGGGCAAACAAGCGATACCAAAGGGGATGATGGACGGAGCGTTAGAGCAAATCAAACACTCACCCCCAGTCAACTGATCTGGGTTTAATCCATCATCATTCTTTAGCTCACTCCACCACCCCAGTTCAGACATGGCCATATGCAAATCAGTCTGACCCTGTGCCTCATGGGAACAGTCCAGCCCGAATTGCCAAGCCATGTCTTCCCTGGACCGGAAACAAGCATCCTGGGACCGGTTTCGGGTTCATAACCCTCATCAGCCAGGCTATCTTGAATCCAGTGGCAAAGTGAGCAAGGGACCCACGTCTGGGCATACCCTACCAACTTAGGGCGAACAAAGCGATATCAAAGGGGATGATGGATGGAGCGTTAGAGCAAATCAAACACTCACCCCCAGTCAACTGATCTGGGTTTAATCCATCATCATTCTTTAGCTCACTCCACCACCCAGTTCAGACATGGCCATATGCAAATCAGTCTGACCCTGTGCCTCATGGGAACAGTCCAGCCCGAACTGCCAAGCCATGTCTTCCCTGGAGCGGAAACAAGCATCCTGGGACCGGTTTTGGGTTCATAACCCTCATCAGCCAGGCTATCTTGAATCCAGTGGCAAAGTGAGCAAGGGACCCACGTCTGGGCATACCCTGCCAACTTAGGGCGAACAAAGCGATACCAAAGGGGATGATGGACGGAGCGTTAGAGCAAATCAAACACTCACCCCCAGTCAACTGATCTGGGTTTAATCCATCATCATTCTTTAGCTCACTCCACCACCCCAGTTCAGACATGGCCATATGCAAATCAGTCTGACCCTGTGCCTCATGGGAACAGTCCAGCCCGAACTGCCAAGCCATGTCTTCCCTGGACCGGAAACAAGCATCCTGGGACCGGTTTCGGGTTCATAACCCTCATCAGCCAGGCTATCTTGAATCCAGTGGCAAAGTGAGCAAGGGACCCACGTCTGGGCATACCCTGCCAACTTAGGGCAAACAAAGCGATACTCAAAGGGGATGATGGACGGAGCGTTAGAGCAAATCAAACACTCACCCCCAGTCAACTGATCTGGGTTTAATCCATCATCATTCTTTAGCTCACTCCACCACCCCAGTTCAGACATGGCCATATGCAAATCAGTCTGACCCTGTGCCTCATGGGAACAGTCCAGCCCGAATTGCCAAGCCATGTCTTCCCTGGACCGGAAACAAGCATCCTGGGACCGGTTTCGGGTTCATAACCCTCATCAGCCAGGCTATCTTGAATCCAGTGGCAAAGTGAGCAAGGGACGCACGTCTGGGCATACCCTGCCAACTTAGGGCGAACAAAGCGATACCAAAGGGGATGATGGACGGAGCGTTAGAGCAAATCAAACACTGACCCCCAGTCAACTGATCTGGGTTTAATCCATCATCATTCTTTAGCTCACTCCCACCACCCCAGTTCAGACATGGCCATATGCAAATCAGTCTGACCCTGTGCCTCATGGGAACAGTCCAGCCCGAACTGCCAAGCCATGTCTTCCCTGGACCGGAAACAAGCATCCTGGGACCGGTTTCGGGTTCATAACCCTCATCAGCCAGGCTATCTTGAATCCAGTGGCAAAGTGAGCAAGGGACCCACGTCTGGGCATACCCTGCCAACTTAGGGCGAACAAAGCGATACCAAAGGGGATGATGGACGGAGCGTTAGAGCAAATCAAACACTCACCCCCAGTCAACTGATCTGGGTTTAATCCATCATCATTCTTTAGCTCACTCCACCACCCCAGTTCAGACATGGCCATATGCAAATCAGTCTGACCCTGTGCCTCATGGGAACAGTCCAGCCCGAACTGCTCAAGCCATGTCTTCCCTGGACCGGAAACAAGCATCCTGGGACCGGTTTCGGGTTCATAACCCTCATCAGCCAGGCTATCTTGAATCCAGTGGCAAAGTGAGCAAGGGACCCACGTCTGGGCATACCCTGCCAACTTAGGGCGAACAAAGCGATACCAAAGGGGATGATGGACGGAGCGTTAGAGCAAATCAACACACTCACCCCCAGTCAACTGATCTGGGTTTAATCCATCATCATTCTTTAGCTCACTCCACCACCCCCAGTTCAGACATGGCCATATGCAAATCAGTCTGACCCTGTGCCTCATGGGAACAGTCCAGCCCGAACTGCCAAGCCACGTCTTCCCTGGACCGGAAACAAGCTTCCTGGGACCGGTTTCGGGTTCATAACCCTCATCAGCCAGGCTATCTTGAATCCAGTGGCAAAGTGAGCAAGGGACCCACGTCTGGGCATACCCTGCCAACTTAGGGCGAACAAAGCGATACCAAAGGGGATGATGGACGGAGCGTTAGAGCAAATCAAACACTCACCCCAGTCAACTGATCTGGGTTTAATCCATCATCATTCTTTAGCTCACTCCACCACCCCAGTTCAGACATGGCCATATGCAAATCAGTCTGACCCTGTGCCTCATGGGAACAGTCCAGCCCGAACTGCCAAGCCATGTCTTCCCTGGACCGGAAACAAGCATCCTGGGACCGGTTTCGGGTTCATAACCCTCATCAGCCAGGCTATCTTGAATCCAGTGGCAAAGTGTGAGAAGTTGGCCTGGTATATGCTGTTCACTAATTAAAGTGGACACCTTGCACCAGGGCAAATCGACTCTTATGGTAGATAGGTTTAAGACAACCTTTTAAAGAAAGCTATCCTAGTGGTAGCTGTGGAGAGCAGCCTTCAGGCTAAGTCTCGGAGGAATGTAAAGCAGCTTGTTTTACCATATAATCTCTTGAATCACCAAATGAAAAGACACCACACAGGTATATATATCAAATATATATGTATTTATTTCTAAATAACTCTTTACTAATCTCTTTATGAGATTAGAAGACAAACATATGCACAAATCAACGTTTCACAATAAGTTAAGCACAAAATATGGCTGGGGCCCTAGGGGCGTACCAGACCATATACTAAGTAAGAGACTTAGGGACAACGACTTGCAGGGAGACAAGGCCTAGGGCCTTCAGAAGTGCTGGGGCCTCACGAAACCACCCAAGGCAGGTAAGTAAAGGACCCACGGGGGACGCGTGCAGTGTAGATACACAGGCGCGGATCGCCGTTGACTTCAATGGGGCAAGTCGCGGTTGGAAATAAAGAGTTTTAGGATACTTCTATAGAACCTACAAGCAAGTCACTTACAGGGTAAGTCGTTCTAGGGCCCACACCCACAGGAGCACCGTAGTGCTGGAGTTACCTCACCCAGGGAAGCCGGGTGCACAGGTGTCCTTTGGTGTCGGGTCGCGGCGTCGTTTTCAATGGCGAACAAAGAAGACTTGCTGCTTGCGGGAGCTGAAGAAGTGTCCGGTGGAATCCAAGCCTGGATTCTGAAGAAGGATGACCTGAAAGCAGAGGGGACAGTGTTCAAAGTCACTTGGCAGTGACTCGGGGCAAGGAAGATGGATGCCCACCGTCGTCGAGTGATTCAGGTCGGTTGCGGGTGCCTTGACTCTTCAGCCACGTGGTCCAGGAGGCGTCGACGACGACCAGGAGCTGGATTTGGTGTGCACCTCGACGTCTGCAGCTGACTGCGGTGTCGGCAACTCGATCGGAGCCAACAAGCCTTGGCAGCCGCAAGTCTTGGGGAGATGAAGAAAAGTCGATGGCGCAGACCAGCAAGGTCTGTGGAACTCACCCAGCGAGGGTAAGTCAGGGCAGGCCTGGAGCAACCAGGGGAGCCCTTTGGTTTCTTTAAGAAGTCTTCTGGGGACCCACAAGCCAGCGGGCAAGGGATCGCAAAGACACCTCAGGCGGAATCACTCAACAGGGGCCCACGGTCACTCAGGACGGTGTAGGCCTCTGATCTTCGGAGGGATTCCTGCTGGAGGTCGGGACCACACGTGGTCCAAAGCACAGGTTCGTAGAACGTTGTGAAGGGGTTGCACTCGACAATAGTGCACGGTACCCAGGGGTCGCGGTTCCTCGTTACTCGTGGTGTCCACTTGCCTCAGCTTCGCTGGGGACTCACGATGGCCTGGGAGAGGTCAGGAAATCCACTTCCTGGGCTGCAGGGACTTCGGACTCCGGCGGGAACGGCGTAGTTTGCGACCGTCGTTGTCGTTTTTGGTGCCTGCCAAGCAGGGGAGTCACTCCTTGACTCCAAGGGAGATTCTTCTGTCTTCCAAAGGTAGTGGAACGTCGAAGGGCCAGGATTCTTCTGTAGAGCGTCGTCCAGGGGTTATCTGCTTTGCAATGGCAAGGTTCCCCCTCTTATACTAAAAAGAGGGGATGGACTAGCTCTATGACCCCCACCTATGGGAGGGTCAAGGGAGGGGTGGCTACACCCACTTCCCTTTGTCCAGTTTCGCGCAGAGCAGGGGCAGGTAGCCCCTGAGCCGGTTTGAACTGGCATATGCACAGAGGAGCCTTCTGCTCCCCCAGTGCAGGACTTCAAAGCACTCTAAGAGTGCACCCACCCCAGCCCCAATACACTAAACCCTGTCTGGGAGGTGGTTACACCTCCCTGTGACAGGATGCCTATTGTTGGGCTTCCTCCACTGCGAGTTTCGGTCATCAGCAGGAGGGCAGCCAAGTGTCTGTGACTGGTGGCATCCATTTTGTGATGCCAGGGCTCTTTAGGATTCTACCGCGTTTCCAAAGCAGGCACATGTCTTATCCCTCTAGAAGGGTGGAATGCTACCCCCGCCGCCAAGATTGGCGGGGGGTAGTATTCAAGATGTTTGACACCAAACACGACATGTTTTGATGCAGCCATTCCAAAGTTAGCATTTACCGCGAGGATATAATGCACTTAAGAGTATATGGTTTAACCGCATCCACAAACAGCACCAGAGAATGGACTCTGAGAACTGCAGAGGGGCCCTGCTCATGCAGAGGCACCCCTCACATAGAAGCCAAGCACCCTGCCCTCAGGATTGATAGGGCCTGCCTTAGGGATGACTGATAGGTTTATATGTGTGTGCAAGAGAGATATAGGAAACCTATATCTCAGTGAGGGGTGCTAGCACCACCTCACCCAGGATGCAGTAGCAGGCCTGTGGTGTCAGATTTAGACTGCTTCCCAGGGGTGGCATAACACATGCTGCAGCCCCTGGTAGGCCTGTGAAGTACCTATGCCCTTGGCACCTAAGGTACCATATACTAGGGACTCATAAGGCACCACAGTATCCAATCACTAGTGCACCTAGAGTGCACTCCATGTCGTTTAGAGAGAGCAGATAGACTGGGGCCCTGAATAGCAGGGTCCCAGTCCAACTAAGTCATAAACCAGCAAAACACCAGGAAAAAAGTGGGGGCAACCATATAGTCAGATTCCACCTTCCTACACAAAGTGAGCAAGGGACCCACGTCTGGGCATACCCTGCCAACTTAGGGCGAACAAAGCGATACCAAAGGGGATGATGGACGGAGCGTTAGAGCAAATCAAACACTCACCCCCAGTCAACTGATCTGGGTTTAATCCATCATCATTCTTTAGCTCACTCCACCACCCCAGTTCAGACATGGCCATATGCAAATCAGTCTGACCCTGTGCCTCATGGGAACAGTCCAGCCCGAACTGCCAAGCCATGTCTTCCCTGGACCGGAAACAAGCATCCTGGGAGGGTAAAGGTCCTATGTACCTTAGCCAGAGACTGAAACGATATCACCCCACTAGGAATCTGCATTCCAGTGAGAAGGAGTTATTGGTGGTCCCTCGTATTCGATGTGTTAGATCGGGTGGCAGATCCTTTTCTTACCTGGCCTCCATCGTTTGGAACAAATTATCATTCTCAGTTCAAACCTGCCCGGATTATAGTAAATTCAGTAAAGCTTTAAAAACAGCACAGTTTTAGGATTTACACTCTATGGCCTGCCTTTTTTAACTAACTGTGCACTGTGGATAGATGCACCAATGAGTGTCTGTGTAAATTAGTGTGTTTTCTCACGTGGAGAGGTGTGGTGCAGCGGCCAGGGCAGCTGACTTCGGAGCACAGGGCTCACGGTTCGATCCCTGGCTCCGGCGGCAGCTCAGCACCATGTGACTCTGGGCAATAGCTCACTTCATTTCCACGATGGCCCCCAGCGCCTTGAGACCCGTAAGGGTGAGTAGTTCGCGCTTTACAAATACGGATTTATTTATTTATTTACTTTGCATGGATCTAATGGTTGCAACATTGTAATTGTCCACTTCACACTTCTATCTGGATATTGACGTAGAAAATGTCTTACTGTATTAATTGATTCCTGGCGAATACCACAAATGCTACTGCAGTCCCATTTATACACAGGGACATGTCTAGGTCTTCCATGTGCCTCTTCAGCTATCTCTTCCTCTACATTTCTAGGAATCATCTCCTCTTTTGCAATTGGAGTACCTTCTTTTACCGCATAGCATCGGTCAGTTGTTTCAACTGCATCCACTAATTCATTCTGTTGTAAGTAGCTTTCTTATTAAGAAAGCCTCAGTACTAGGCGTATGCTTCCATTCTCCTTCGAACATTTTGGAATAATTACTTTTATTAAAAAGCCTTTTTTTGGCTTATTTTCTTCATAGACAACACTGTTTTATCCAGTGTTCTCATTCGTTTAGTATCAGGATGAATAGTTTTCACTTCAGGGCAAACGCTTTATCAACCACACTCTCAATATATTATGTTTCAGTGCTGCTCTTCTCCTCATGCGCTGCTTTATCTAACATACCAAATTCTGTATTACCCTACTTCTAAACATTCTCAATCGTATTTCTTTAAATTCTTGTTGCCTCCTTGTCAATTTAGGCATTTTCTTATAAGAGTTTTCTCTTTCAGTCTGACTTACTCGTTCACCTTAGCGAGTTGATTTTAAACCTCGCTTTTTCTCTGAAACATTTTCCACACTTTGCATTTTCCCACATGTTGCTTTAACAAAGTGCTTAGTTCTCTTGCCAGCAGCTCTTTGTATTTCTGTCAAGTTCTTCCCATCATTTCCTTTTTTCAGTCACTTTAAAGCAGATAGTACTCTTTCTTCAACTTTTTTCTACTTTGTGTCTTTCTTGGATTGTAAATCCTCCTCTTTAAATACAGATAGATATCGGAAAACAAATATAGAATACATTTAACTTTACATTACATACTATTAGATTACATACTATAAGCAAGTGAATGTCTACATGAGAGCTTGTGTGGGTGTGTGAGTGCCTGTGTAAGTACCTGTGTATGAGTGTATACATGGGTATGTAAGTGGCTGTACAAGTGGGTGACTGGGTGTGTGAGTGGATGTGTAAGTAGTTGTGTAGCTGTATCAGTGTGTGTATTAGTGGATGTATGGGTTTCTAAATGGGTATATCAGGAGCTGTATGAGTTGGTGACTCAGTGTGTGAGTGGTTGAGTGGAAATGTGAGTGAATGTATCAATGCCTCTGTGGGTGTATCACCGTATGTATAAGTAGCTGTGTGGATGTGTGACTGGGTGTGTTAGTGACTGTATGGGTGTCTAAATTAGTATGTACGTGGCTGTATGGCTTGGTAGCTGGCTGCGTTATTGGGTGTTTGGTTCCGTTAGACGTGGATACATAAGTGCTGTGTGGGTGTGTAAGTGGATGTGTAAGTGCCTCTGTTGCCCTCTGGCTGGGTGTGTGAGTGGCAGTATGGTTTTGTAAATAGGTATGTGAATGGTTGTATGGATGGGTAACCAGGTGTATAACTGGGTATATGGGTGTGTAAATGTGTGTATAACTGACTGTCTGAGTGTCGGGTACAAGAATAGATGTATAGGGGTGTGAGTGCGCCTGATAGTACCTGTATGGGTGTGTGAAAGAATATGTAAGTGGATATATAGGTGAGTAAGTGGGTGTAGCTTTCCTGTAAAGAAGCCCAATTTGGTATGTATTGTTTTTTCCAGATCTGAAGATCCACCACGGAGTTCAGTGCGGACCTCAGTGTAATTCTGCTGTGGATCCAAACTTCAAGCCTTTCAAGTTATACAACAATCTGCTGTTAATGCTTTTCATTTATATTTTGTAAAATATTGTCAATCACAAGACATACACTCCCTACTGAGCAATTTATGTTAACCCTGGGCGGTGAACTCCGCTCCGTTTACAGAGTTTGCGGAGTGTTCCACACTCTGCTTTCTGCAGAGCACGTGGAGTTCCTAAAAACTCCGCTCTGCAGATCAGAGTTTTATTCCTCTCTCATGCTCGCCATGGTCTAGTTGACCAGCGCGAGTGAGGAAAATCGACCTCCCAACGAGATTTCTCAACACGGGCGGGATTTCTCAGGGCGAGTGGTTGCGGCAGGTTGCGACCAATGACATTGAGATACCTTCTGTTCGCATTGAGAAAGCTGCCACTCGAGTAGAAAATCTAGTCGAACAGCAGAAAGAAGCAGCGCCCTCTTGCGCTGCCCATGGTGCTGTTCGCAATGATTTTACAGTGCGGGAATAACACCCAGCACTCAAAATCACCACGAATGGCATGACCCAAATGCACTCAGCCGCACGCAGATCTCCGTGTAGCGCGGCAGAGTTTTTTTGTCACATCGCGGGGATCCACGTAGCGGAACTCTGCCCAGGCTTAATTTATGTACGCCAGTCTGCTTTTCAGTTTCACACTGCAGTCTCTTTTCTTCCCTTCCCCCACACACTGTTTTGGCTCCATTTCCATAGTAACCATGTTTTCAATAGTCTCTGCCTACCAGTGGGTCAAAGTTCACAAGACTTTCTCTCTGCAGCATACTAGGTCCACATTAACTGTAGTAGGTGTGGTTGACTGTACGCAATCCCAAACATCTTTTTTTTCTCTCTAACGGCACTCCCTAATTTTAAGCCCAGCAGATCTCCACCATCCAATCAAATATGTTCTTTTATATTTTACTTGCTGTCCTCCATTGTAACGGCCTTTCATCATTAAAAGTGCCTCTTTGTAGGAAACAACCCCTCTGTTCAGTGTACTAAAATGAAGTACTCTATGTAGAGAGTGCGAGAGATCACCAAAAGGCAGATAGAGGTAAAAGTAGATAATACTAACTCTTCTTTTTTTGGTAGTGTGGGTGAGCAGTTAGGCTTATCAGTGGGTAGTGTTAAGCATTTGTTGTACTCACAGAGGCAATACATGAGACATACACTCAAGAATAAATCTGAGAACAATTTGTAAAACTATCATCAATTTTTATATAGTTTTTAATACCATAAACACAGTTCTATGGTAAGTTCTTTCGGAATGACCATTTTTCAAAGTTCGGAAAATATATCACTTCTATACGCTAATACGCTCTCTAGGAAACAATAGGGGAAAAGCAGAAAAGTGCATAGAAATTCAGGCAATACTTTCACAAAGTTCACCTTCTTGTTTAAGGTCAATGTCAGGACCATTTCCAAAGATCCAGCAGATGGCGTTCGAGAGCATCCCATATCGGCTGGGAGCAGAGGTGCTGAGGTCTTGGAAGCTGGTGCGCAAAGACGAAGGGGGCCACTTGAAAAAGCACTGCACAGAGGGACTTGTAGACAAGTCCGGTGGATCTCCTTAGATGAAGGAGGTCACAAGGGCCTGGAAACCACAGGAGCAGGGCAGGTTGGTCGGTGCTGGGGCCCGTGATGCCAGGTTCAGAGCGAACATGTCAGCCTGGCATTTTGCGTCTTGAGGTTCTCACGGTCAAGAGCAGGCAAGTTGAAGAGGCGATCTTGGGATAACTGCTCCACTCAGGAAGTGGGTCTCGAGTGTCTCGACGGGTGCTTGCTTCTGGTGCTTTGGGAGTCTGGTGTGTACTCTTCTTCTTGGTTTGTACCGTTGGGGGTCCAGTACCCCGGGTATTGGTACACCATGGCTCCGGTAGGTCCTGGTGCCTCCAAACCTGGTGGGGAGGCAGATCCGACCCTTCAGAGCTGTTGTATCTTTTCTTGCTTTGGTGCTCTGTCAAGGTCGTCAGGGATCAGCAAGTCGACAAACCGGGCATCATGGGATCAGTGCCTGTGGTGTGCAGGGGAGTGATACCTTCACTCCAAGGGAGCATCACGGTGAATTCTTGAAGGCAAATTCTTGAAGGCTAGAGGTACTCTGAGGTTCTTGGAGTCCTTTCAGGTTTACAGCGATTGTCGAGTCCTAGGAGCAGCAGGGCTTCGGTTCTTGAGCAGCGGGTCTTCTTTGTCCTGGTCTTCTCTTGTCCATGGAATCGGATGTTCAGGTTTCGGGGTGCCACCTAAATGCTGAATTTAGGGGTGTTACAAGGGGAGACAGGTAGTAGCCAATGGGCTACTTACCTTTAGGGTGTCTACACCATCTATTGACCACTTCCAGTGGGAAGAGGCAGTACCCTAGCCCTGATTGGACGTTTCTCCAACTTTCCAAGATGGTGGAATTTCATGAGAGAGGTTCACATCGCCTGCTTTGCCCTATGGGTGGTGTAGGCTAAGTGGGGACCCTCCTCCTAATCCAACTAATTTTCCCACCTTTCCTCACATCAAAAGTGAAGCAGGAAAGGGGGCTTGGCCTCCCACAGTGTCTGGAGGTTCCTGGGTTGGATTTCAAAGGCGGCATTGCCTTTGAAGCTTCCCGCCCAGGAAGGCCATCTTATCCTGGAGGAGGTATGAAGCACCCCCGCCCAGAGCAGGCATTGTTTCTGTCCACTGAGAGTGCTGGCTCTCACCCCATGAGGTCAGAAACATGTCTGGTAGTGGCAGGCTGCTGGAAACAAGTCAGGAACCACACCAGCGCTTGGTAGGTTTTCAGGTGACCTTCTAAAAGGCTATCCTATGTGACTTTATTAATAAATCTATCACTGGCATCAGTGAGGATTTATTAAGACAAGATGTTTGGTACGAAACATCTCAGAAATCAGTGAAGCCATCATGAAGCTAGGAAACTTGTATTAAATATCCAGCCCATGTACTCTATATGACTTCCCTGTGCACTTACAACATCCCAGAACAGAGTGGACATTGTAGGGGTACATCTGCTCATGTAGGTATGCCCACACATTGGATATATTGCACCCTTCTTTGGGGATAAAGGCTGCAGTAGAGGTGACTTACCTATATCCTATGCAGTGCATGGGAGGCATGGCACACAGGGCTGTGTAACAAAACAGGGCCAAGTACCACTGGTACCTTGGACTCAGTGTGCACAGCGTATGAATGTATCCTATAACATAAATCACATTTTTCAACTTAATGTAAAGTTTCCACTTGTAATCTTTGTTCAAACATCAGAAATAGTTAAACCTGTTGCTAATACAAAGGCCACTCCTATCCATATGAACTTAAGCTGCAACATCCAGTGAATGCTCGCTTTGGTTTCAAAATTGACCAAACACTACCAATCATGCAATTAAAATCTCAGTCCCACTGCATATATTCATCTAAACCCCACTTACAAGTATAGTACCACAGAACAAGCAAATACTTAATATCAAAATATTCTGTATTTAATAAAACAGATGACCCACACTGTTACTTGGCAATGCTAAAAATCATCATAAAATTACAATAATATTAAAAAATCCTATAACAATCAATTGCAATCCATAAGTATAATACACCACTATAATCTGTGTGCAACAAATCATCAGATAATTATTTTCAACATTTATATCAAATTCACAATATGAGAACACTACGAATTCATTTGAAGAGGAAAATAGGGGAGAGAACGAGAGATAAAGTACATACAGCAATACACTTAGGGGTATATTCACAAGAACGTGCGCTAAACATCTCCAAAAAATGTTAACACAACTTCACACATCGCAGGCTATTGCGGGAAAATAACCCCGTGTTAACGTGGCATTCACAACACAGCGGTACCATGCGATAGTCTCCCGAAAATGCGGACAATGTCCGCGATACAACAACCGCGACGGTGATAAAAACCCAAACCCCAACGCAAAAAAACATGCGATGGGCCAAACCGCAATGAGGAAATCAGCGATAAGCAGCGCCAGGCCTGCAATACACACACGGCAGGCGGGAAAATCACTACAAAAGTAGAAAAGACACACAAACACAAAATAACCAACACCGAAGCGCCATGGAGGCATCCGGAGCAGGCGCAGAGGACGAGCGGAACCCCACAAGCACCCCGGACGACCAGCCTGGGACCTCGGGGACAGGGAAGGGCAAGGACAAGAAGAAGAGGAAGAGGCGGTTCGGTCCGCAAGAGAATAGGATCCTGGTCACGGAGGTGATGGAACACCATCAAGAACTGTTCGTCACCTCCAACGTGTCATTGGGCACCAAAAATGGAATATGGCGGTCCATCGTGGACAAGGTGAATGCCGTCGGAGAGCACAAGAAGTCAATGGACGAGGTCAAGAGGCGATGGATTGACATCAAACGCAAAACCAAGGAGAAAGTCGCAGGCAACCAGAAGGCAGCAATGCAGACTGGAGGTGGGAGCCCAGCGCCACAGCTGGAGCTGGATGACATGGAGGAGCTGGTGTCGACAGTCATCAGTGTGGAGACCGTGGCAGGAGTCGGGGGAGCGGACACTGCTCGACATGACACAACAAACAGCAACAGGGTGAGTAACCACCAGGTACTGGGGGACGGGGGAGATAGCCACAATGGCACACATGCACAATCAAGCAGAGCACAGTGCACACCCACAATGACTCTGGATCATGGCCCTGATCTACAGACTGTCACAATGTACATTGCCATGCTGTCTGAATGTGAACATGTACCATGCGGCTACATACATGTGGACACAATGTAATACAGCATCTCCCCTTCACATTGCAGAGGCACCGTCAACACCTCCTGCAGAGCAGTCCCAGCCACTCTTCACTGATGACGAGGAGGACACCCCCAGCATCGACACCCAAGCCCTCCAAGACATCATTGACATCATCCGCAACTCACCTCCAGGATCAGGGCAGCCCAGCTGCATCGAGGAAACCCACTCCACAAACCACCCAGCAGAAGGCACCCACAACACCGGCTGTCTCCCAGGACCCCCACGAACAACACATGGCCTTCCAACGCCGTGTGTTGGAGGGCCAGAGGGAGATGGCTGAGCAGGTGCGGGTGGGGTGGGGTACGACCTCATGGCTACCAAACTTGACGCCATCCATGGGTGTCTAAGTCCCATCAGGGACCACCTCCAGTCCCTAACGGACATCCACAGGCCGCTCCATGGTCTCCAATGAGCCCTGGCTGACATCACTGGTGTCATGACTCGGAGACAAGAACACCTGTCCGCTCAGAGTGGCTCCAGCGATCTCAGCCGTGAGCTGGCACACATGCGGAGGCTCATGGAGGACATGGTGCGGATGGAGGCGGAAAGGATGGCAGCCACCGCTGCACATCAGCAAAATGTAGCTGGGATCTACCATGCCCTGCAGATCCTCATCATGGCATTGCTGCCACAAGGCGTGGCGCAGATGAATGCTGCTGCTTCTACACCATCCACATCTCCGCCCCCTGGTGTGTCAGTGCCTCACAGTGCGGCAGGCATTTCCACTCCGGCACCTGATGTGTCACTGCCACACAGTGCGGCCGACAATCCACCTCCGGCCCCTGATGTGTCAGTGGCACACAGTGCCGCAGCCGGAACTGCACCACCCACAGGTGAGGCAGAGCACACATCCGAGGACGAGGGCGTGGATGGGATTGAGATCAGAAGGAGGCACTAGCATTCATTTCCGCCACCTGGCCTGTTGCTGCTTAGTGCACGCACATAGCCCCATGACCTTCCACTGACCCCCGATACACTCTGCTGCACTCACCTTGGACCGCGACACGGACTGCCATATCCTGTATGGTGACCAATGACACAGCGACCAGACTGCGGACTGTACTCTTCCTCTTCAGCTGTACTTGTCATTCCCCGATGGACTCTGGCTGGCCCTTCACGGGCCCATATTGTAAAGTGGGGTTGGCATGGCCCTGTACTGCTCCAGCTGCAAAACTCCACTGGATGTGCATTAAACATTCAGAAGCGCACTGCTGTGTCATGTCTTTCATCATTCAAGTATGAATGTGTGGATGAATGTAGGGTCAGTGATTCCCCCTAACGTCAATGATGCTCATCTAGTGGAATTCCAGTCACAGTGTGCTACATTGCCGATTGCGTTCTGGGTGCCGTGAGACACTACAACAGGGACACACGCATTAGTCACTTCCTTGTCCGGACATGGACTGAACCACGCCCAGAGCCCCGAGGTCATTGTTGCAAGCCCTGCGCTGGTCCGGCGTACGCCAGGCCAGACTACTCCGCTACGCTCCGAGGGGGCCACATAGCTACATGTCGCATGTTTACACGCTAGTGGTCTGCAGGTCACTGGTCTAGTTGTCAGCATGTCATGGCCACTCCCTGAGGGCAGGTTTGCACACACACCACACCCATCCAGCACAGGCATCACAGGCCATGTGACCCCGCCAATATAAGGGGCCGACAATGTCACATTCCCCACTGCCGGAGGTGACTGGATGACGGACGTTCCACGATTCTCAATCATAAAGGGCCCATGAGTTGTTGCGCACAGGGTTAATCGCACCCGAAGCCATGCGGCCATCACGGGCCTACCACCACGTGGCGCTGACTGGGGTTGCACAGGGTTAGTGGCGGCCGTCACGGGCCTACCACCACGTGGCGCTGACTGGAGTTGCACAGGGTTAGTGGCACCCGAAGCCTTGCGGCCGTCACGGGCCTACCACCACGTGGCGCTGACTGGGGTTGCACAGGGTTAGTGGCACTGAAATTGCTGAGCGGGTGTGCAGCCTGCGATGATGACGTGTGCACTGATGTGGTCTCTGCCATTGATGCCTCAGGACTCCGCGTCATGTGTGGGACCTGCTGGGCCGCGGTGCGGGTCCGCATGATGTGGAGCATGCCATGGTGGCGGGACCGGGGCCTAGAGCTTGCACGGGCACGTGGTGTGCCCACTGGTGAACACACCGTTGGCGGCAGGTGAGCAGTGGGGCCTGGGTGCGCAAGGGCAGACAGCCAGCGATGGCCGGCGGGAGGGGGTAGGGTGCGGCTGCATGTGTGCGCAGGGACGGACAGGCATTGTTGCCGTGTGCAGTGAGATGGACTCTGCCATGATTTACTCTGGCCTCGATTACAGATTGCAGACCTGGTGGCTTGCAGTGTATACCTGCACGTGGTTGGAGACACACCGGTGGCAGCAGGTGAGCAGTGGTGCCTGGGTGCGCGGGGGCGGCAGTGTCCCTCCCTCTCTCTCTCTCTCCCTTCCTTTCCTTCTCTCTCTCTCCCTTCCTTTCCTTCTCTCTCTCTCTCTTTCTCTCCTTCCTTTCCTTCTCTCTCTCTCTCTCTCCCTTCCTTTCCTCTCTCTCTCTCTCTCTCCCTTCCTTTCCTTTCCTTCTCTCTCTCTCTCCCTTTCTTTCCTTCTCTCTCTCTCTCTCTCTTCCTTTCCTTCTCTCTCTCTCTCCCTTTCTTTCTTTCTCTCTCTGCCTTTCTTTCATTCTCTGTTTCTCTGTATCTCGCTCCTTTGATGTGCGCATGACACACGTTCTGATTTTGTGCTTTATTTTCCAGGCTGTGACATCAAGATTGTCCCGGACGGACCCGACAGGAGTCTTCCGCATTGGTGTTTTGTGTTGTATTTCAATAAAGTTTTTGGTTGTTACTTCAATGATGAATGACTGTTTCTCGTTCTTCTGACCACACATGTGTGTTTCTTTTTGTCATTGTGCGACATCATGCGCTTTTTGTGGCTCTTGTGTCGTGCACGGTATGTGTTTGTCCAGGGGGGGGAGAGTCCGGGGGTGGTGGCGGGCCTGGGGGTGGTGGGGGTGGGTGTTGTGGCCCTCATGGGTCTCCGAGCTGTATGATCATTGGCTCCATGGCATCTGTGGGTCTTCCGATGTGGCTCGGGGCTGGGCTCCCTTTCGTACTGCAGGTAGTCGTCCTGCTTAACACCAGCAGAAGGCAGGTGTTAAATCCCTGCTGCTACCAAGGCTTATCGCCTGTTTTTGGTTCACATCGCAGATCTGGCAGTTCGTTGTGAAAGTAGTAGGTGTTTTCGTGTGTTCTTGCACGGGAACGCCTACTCTGCATCTCATTCGGGTTAGTTGGTGGTGTCACCCGTGGGGGTAAAATTTGTGGCAGTTATCGCGGGAATACTGGCGATGTCTGCAGTTTGCACACGCTTGTGAATGGGGCGTTAAATCTATCTCCACTTTTGATGCGTTGAGGTGGCGATAACTCGGCGATAAGTCCTTGTGAATATGCCCCTTAGTTTTCTGTTCGTTAGCTAATCGGTACGAATAATCATAATAGGCATCTGATTAATGTGAAATTTCCATCAAGCATGCCAGTTTACCCCCAGATTTAGTTTATGAGATGCATGGAAGTGTTTTGGTGGTATTAACCAGATATAGGCCACCTTTATCAAGACCTGACTAGTTTCTCTCTTTTAAAAACTGTTGAATTGATACCAATTGGATTCATAAGTTAGTCTCCACGTTCTATCAAATATATGCCCACATGAGGCTTTACTTCTTCAGGGGCCACTCTATAAAAAGAAAACAATAGTGCAAGTAGGGAGTTACCACAGCTTTGTTTGTTCAAATTCAGGATGTATTTTAAAGAAAGTCATGCAAAGTCCCTGATGTGATATTACTCCCAACAGGACAACCTGACAAAACTGTGACATTGAACGATCTAAACACTGGACAAAAAACAACGATCTCCTCATGATCATGATGAATGACAATGCCAAATAACGCTCGCGTCATGCAGAATCCACCACCCACTTCGCGTCTGTGTTTGATGTAAATAAAACTCTGTAAAGCCCAAACAGTACTCACGAGTTCCGACTCTAGTATTTTTACTGATAGCCTCTGCTGGTACACATTACGAATGCAAGCTGTTTGACAAAAGCTAAGTATGAAATGCGTGATCAAACCTGCTGATTCATGTAAAATATACAACGATAATATCACGCAAATAATGCCTACCTCTTGGGAAAGCCACAAACACGTGCCGAAACAGCTGACAACATACTCTGAGTGTAAACTGCCACTGCTCTTGACTTGCACTTCCCTTTCGACAAATAGTTACCGCTGGGTATAAGGAAGGCCCTTGCTGAAAAGAAGGTAAAAACACCACTTTACTCTCCAACCTTTTACAACTAGTACTCATAGCCATAACCAAAATGCCCCCAAATATTCTGAATAAATACCTACAAACAGCTCCCAGCACTTGCTCCAAATCTGCTCTCCACCAAACATGCGAGGATTCTGCCAATTCCTTGGAGCCACTATTTAAAGGCTGCCTCATGATGACGGCGTCTTCGATGTAGGAAATGAAAATAAGCAGGGGCGGCTCCTCCATTAGGGCGGAGGAGAGTCGTCTCACTGCTTTTTTAAATACCATTTTATGTTTCTGCTTCTCCCACTGCGAGAAAGCAGAAGGGTATGACTGGTTGGGGGCAGGTGGGTGGGCGGGGAGGGGTGGGGAGGAGTGGCTTGCCCAATGCTGTAGGTCTTGACTGTTTGGTCGGCCCACTGGGGCCGACCAAACCAGTCATGCAGCCTACATAGAGAAAATGGCCTCCCCATAGGCGCCCAGCTGGGTGCCGTCCTCACCAATCACAGCACTGCCATTGCAGCGTTGGTTTGGCTTACGGGAGTGCAGGGAGGCTACCTGCTTCCTGTTCCTGCCAGAGGCAGGAGAACAGAAGCAGGAGCCAAGAAAACGCGGGACCCGGCCGGGAACGGAGGCGGCACAGGACCCGGTAAGGTAAGTTTATTATTTATTTTGAAAGCCCCCCCAGCAAACCCCCACGAGTCATGCCGGCCACGACTGAAAATAAGACTACACATATTGTGCTCAAACTTGCTACAAATTCCAGCGCCATGAGTAGTTTGTCATTTGTTTATGCAAGTCAGTGTTTATGGAGCACTTGAGGTGCACAATGGGATTCTGAGTTTCTTTCACATTTTTGTTTGACTTACAGGATTTTTCTTCTTTGCTTTTACAGGTTTGCACGTTTTGAGTTTTATTTCCACGGCATGCACACATCACAGAGCAGGACACGAGTTTGGGGTACACGCAGGTACACAGCGTCCACCCACTATTTTCACAGGGACGTTTGGCCCCACAGAAATATGCTGAACTCGTCCGGGTGTCATTTTCAGACACCGGGACACGTTCAGCAGCTCCTGCGCATTGTCTGTTTTCCACTCCCAGCAGCAACGTGCAGGCTGGAGGGGTCTTTTCTTTCCACCTCCAGCTGAACCAAAGATAAAGGCAGAAGTTAAGGGGCCATCAGGCCTCCTTTTGATCTAGTATCGGATTGGAGGCGGCCTAGAACCGAACACTTAAATGCAAATGCAACGGAGAGGAAAAACGCTTGTTATCTCTTCACAGGTACTTAAGAGATGCATTCTTTTTACTTTGTTCAGTCCCTGGACTGCATGCACTGTAAGAATGCCAGATGGGTTTGTCTGTCCCAGTATTTACAAATAACAATTTAAATAGCACTATTTTATTTCTTTAATAGCGCTACTCATCCCAATGAAGAGTGTTAGAGCACTTTACATAACATACACATTATCCATTCGAAATAAATCATGTAAGTGTGCAAATCAATGTACAAGATGCGTACATGAGACAGTCAGGGTTACACAGTGTAGGAGTCACATGCCCTTCATAGCTCACTGTGGTCTACTAAAAGGATTACAATTTATTAACTTCAAGCAACAAAAGGATCTCTGTGGTCAAAGCAGTAATCCACTTATCTATCTACATAAAATAAAAATCTGTGATCTGCATGTTACATGATGTGCTTTGCAGGAGACAACTTCTTTTTAAACATATTTTATTGCATTTTCAGTTGGCATATGTTATAACATACACATATCAAAACACTATTGCATAATTAAGTGGTACATTTATGCTCACAACATTGGATAAGATGCACACCATGTGTGTTGCAATATCATGAATAACAAACCCGAAGAAGTTAGCAACCTAATAGAGGTTCAACAATCCCCAAATTCCCTGTTCCCCCTCACCCCTCCAAGAACATTACAGGAGACAACTTAATCTTCTACAATACTTTGATTCAAATTTGGGACTACACAAAACACAGATCTCTCCAACAAATGTGTTAACATCCAGAGTTATCTCACCATTATTATTATTCCCTGAGATTTACTGGGCACCTCTGCAGCAGATGCCTTACCCCCAAAACATATTTTAAAATGCAGACTTTGCCATCAATTATAAAATAATGTATTCATTGTGGCCCAGATTTTGCATCAGGATTGCGCCACTTGTTTGCAACAACCCTGACTCCAAATCTCATTTGTTAAATATCATAAAGCACTTAAATGTACTTATGATACACCTGAAAAACATATGTGTGAGATCTTAGTATCTGATGTCACTTCTTGTGATGTCACTTCCTGTGATGCCACATGGAATGTCACGCGTTGTGAATTCATGTGCTGTGATGGGAAGTCCCCCCACTTCTTTTTATAGGACTTGTGCCCTGTCATAGAGGGAAATCGCACATAAGTTATTATGAAGCGCTATCAGTTAGATTGAGACGTATTCATGTGGCCCGGTGAATTGTTGGATTTACCTATCATTTAGTCCAGCACCCTCATGGCGCCGGTGTTTGTAGCACATTTCAGCACATTATTTGTAGTCTTATTTATATAAATTAATTTCATAAATGTTACTACGCTCCTCACTGACAAGGCACTTAAATATTCTTCTAGAGAGACAGTGCAAAGACTGAACAGACAAGCAGTTATTTGCTGTTGGATTGTTCTCCAGTTAAATACTTAAAATGGAAACATGCATGGCTTTACAGTATTTTATTTTTGTTACCAGTAGCGGCTGCTACCAAACGGGTGTGGGGGGGAGGGGGGGAGTTTAGAAGGGGAAATTAAAAAAAAAATTAAAAAGCACTTACCTCGGTAAGGCTGGCCTCTCCTCTCCTCTCCTCCGTTCTCTTCAATTCTCCCGGCAGAGGTAAGCACAGAGGTTCCCAGAATCCCCTAGCCAATCATGACACTGCGTGACAACAGCATTGGGATTGGTCTGAGCGCCGTAGTTCAGCTCTCAGACAGGGGCTGGGAGGTTGTGCTTGTTCTCCACCCAGGCTGTGCGATGCAGCCTGGTGGAAAACATGCTAAGTGCGCATGACTGTTTGGCCGGCCCAAGACGGCTGGCCAAACTGCCATGTGCAATTAGGAGAGTGCCCACCACTCCTCCCTCAGCTCTGAACAGCCCAACCCCGCGCCCCAAGCTACTGACCCAGTAATGTAAAATGAAATGATAATAATGTTGCATTATTATCATTTTATTTTTCCATTTTGAACTGCTCAGTGAGCACTGGGTTGACGCTCCTCCGCTTTAGCGGAGGAGCCGCCGCTGTTTGTTGTTTAGAATTAAAAAACAGCACAGAGCTACACTTTCGGTTTGACATGTTTCCATAACCATTTAACCTGGTTATAAAAACAGTTGTGCACTGTTTTTCAATCATGTATGTTCTCTGTACAACTGGTAAGGTGGTTAGCCACGTCACCCACAGGGGGTCATCAAAGGTGACAGGCCTCTAATGTTTCTCCACTGCTTGGGGACAGTATTTTTTCAGTGGCCACTTGGCTAAGCAAACTAGCCATGGTCCGTGCGAGATTTCAGCCTCTGAACCTGGCAGATGATGTCATGTCCAGCCCAGGTTGGGGGTATTTAGGTGGGCTCACACTCTCGTGTTCCCCCTTTTTGTTGGCAGCAGCAGGTGAATTAAAGGAGCAAAGGAGGCATTGTGGTTCTCATCAGTTTATCAGGTGAACGAGGTTCCTTAAAGTTCCTGGGGGCAGATTTACAAGCCCCTTGCGCCACTTTTGCGTCACTTTTCCCATGTTAAAAGTGACGCAAAAGTGGCGCAAGGGGCTTGTAAATCTGCCCCCTGGTGTTTAGGGCGGTACAATGTAAATCTCCCCCACTAACGCGACCTGAGGTTTGGATTCTATTAAAGAAACTGAGGCAAAGATTATGACTTAACATCTTTACTTATAGCTCTAGCAGCAAAGTGAAACATAACTTAACCTGGAAGAAAAATTATAAGCAAAAGAACGAAGGAGGTCAGCTGTCTAGATCAGCTGTGACCTCAGGTGCGGCGATCCACCAATCAATGAACAGTCTCTGGTATAATTATTCCTGCTGAGCAGCAACCATCCTCTTCTTTGCCATGATAGCAGAGCAATCCAAACAGTCAAATTTAGACATGCCTTGTCTTGTAACATAAACGATAAACTTGAAACTTTCCAAAGTAGAAATGTATCCATCTGAAAAGGCCACCATCTATGACAACGTGGGATCCGGCAATTGCATTCAAGCTGGAAGATAAAAGTATTGTTAACTATGTGGGAGGGTAGGGTGGGATAATCTTCACTTCTGGGTCTTTAATAGAATCCAAACCTCCTATCACGTTATTGGGGAGATTTACATTCTAGTACAATACCGGAGGCTCAATTAAGACAAGTTTAAAGCTGTGCAATAACGTTAGAAGAAACATGTTCAATTGGTTGAAAATAGAATGTTCTGCAAGTGGACTCTCTTGACCAATCTGCTGCTTTAAGGATATCTTCCAGACCGCCTGCTGAAAAAAGGCTTTAGAGGCCATAGCTCCTCTGACTGAATGGGCGCGGAACAAGGTAATGTCTATGCCCGTCTCTGCCATGATCCATCTAACCCACCTGGCTAAAATAGAAGGAGGTACAGGGCATAAGGTTTCTTCAAAGATATCAGCAGTTGGGATACTGCTGAAGGGTGAAAAGCAGCAGTATGGGATTCATAACACTGAAGGCACCGAAGGCAAGAGACCACACATAACTTCTTACATTCATGGAAATCAGGGTAAAAAAGGTGGATGAATTTGTCTTTGTACATCTAGTAAGATAAAATATTACCCCCTGTGGAGAAAATTATTTATTACCACCATCAAGTGCTTTAACATCAGGATCTCTTCTAAAAGATAACAAACACAAGAGCATTGTTAATTTTGTAGACAATTGTTTCAAAGAAAGGAGTTCATTATCAGGCCAAGAAAGAAAGAGACCCAATACCACCTTTACATCCGAAAGCGATGAATATTTCGGTTTTGGGGGAATTTTGAGTCTGATTTTAGAGCTCTACATACTAAAAAATGTTGCCTACCGGTTCTTCTTTCACAAGGACATGTCCTGCAGAAAAAGCTGAGCGGTAAGAATTGATTGTTCTGTAGGCTTTTCCAGCCACAAAATGGGTAACAAAGAAATTGACTATGTCTACAGGACATGGCTACATGGGATTAAGCACTCTCTCCACACACCAACTAACCCAGGAAGGCCAGGCATATTTATAACTGGATTGAGTGGAAGGAGTCCAAGATCGTTGATAACTGACAATGCGTCTGACGAAAGTCTTGTGACATGCCAGTCTCCTGAAATCTTCCAGGTCATCAGATGCAATTGTCCTTTGATAATCAAATTGTGAGGATGACCTTAAAGAGTAACTTGGGAAACATGGGAATTATTCTTGGAAAGGCCAATGAGGGTTCTAGAAGTTGAGGAAGCCACACTTGTGAGGGCCAGAAGGGAGTTACTATTATTATTGTGTCCCAGTCCCTTCTGACATGGAGTGTTTGAAGAATCATTTAAATAGAGGAAAGGCTTATGCTTGGAGAGAGTGCCAGGGTTGGAGAAAAGCGTCGACCGCTTCTGCCGCCGGATCTGGCCTCCAGCTGAGAAATCGAGGAAGCTTGTGGTTGAGGCAGGATGTGAATAGATCTACTTGTAGGGGGCACCAAAGATGGAGAATCTTGTGGAAAACCTGAGGGTGAAGGGACCAATCGCTGTTGTCTACTAGGAATCTGTAACCCCAATCTGCCACTGAATTGAAATTTCCTGGAATGTATTCTGCTTTGAAGGAAATTCCTTTTTCTAGGCAATAGTGCCAAAAATCTTTGGCAAGATCTGACAGACCCTTGGACTTTAGTCCTCCCAGTTTGTTTATGTGACATTCCTTGGATACACTGTGCTTCCGCAGAAGAATAGAACAGGTTTCTTTTGACAGAGCTAGATTTTTACAGCAAATGAACCTGCAAGCAGCTCTACGCAGTTTATATGATATTGTATTTCTTCTGGGTACCATTTTCCTCCTTTACGACATTTCTACATCGTGCTCTCCAGCCTAATCTGAAGGTTTAGGATTCTAACGCGATATCTGGGGCCTGGCCAAAAATGGATCATCCATTCCAGGCCTTTATCTGGGAGAGCCACCACTCCAACTCCTCCTGTGCTTATGCGGAAAGGAAAACTAACGCTGAGTAAGGGAGGCCCCTCTGAAGATGGCAAGCCTTTTTTTTTTTTTTATTTGAGTTTTATATAGCGCTGGCTAGACCCGGAGGTATCAGAGCGCTTTACATAAGGTTCCACAAAATTACATCAATTACAAGTTACATCAGTTACAAGAGAGCATTTCAAGAGCATCGGAAGATGTAATAAATGAAGCTTAGAAGTGTAAGGGGGTGGGGTAAGGTGTAGGAGGGAGAAAGGATGGAGATAGGATGGATGGAGAGACGAAGGAGAGTCTGCCTAAAGTCCGGCTGGGTAGGTGACGGCCGAGGGGAAGTCCACAGCCCATCTCCTCTATAGCTATCAGGTAGCTCCATCGGGCATCAGTCAAGCGGCTAGGTCTCAATGAGAAAACAATTAGAGAGCAAAGAGGAGGGATAAATGGAGCATAAAGGAGAAAGTGGGTGGGGTAAAGGGGTATGAGGGAGAGTACGACGGAGAGACGAAGTAAGGTCTGCCCAATGTCCGGCTGGGTAGGTGACGGCCGAAGGGGTAGTCCACAGCCCATCTCCTCTATAGCTATCAAGTAGCTCCACCGGGCATCGGACAAAAAGCTAGGTCTCCACGGTCAGAGGCAGGTTCACAGATTCGGTATCCTGAAGGGTAGGCCGGATGGGGGATGTGTTCGAGGTCTGGACGAAGTCCAGTTTTTTCTCAAGGAGTAGCACGGCGTGGTAGGGAACACTGTGGCAGTCATCTTGGGGTCAGGCAGTCCCAATGATTTTAAACAAGTGATCCAAGCTCCCACAGGAAGGAGATCAGCTCCGCTACTGCCCGCGAGGATAACACCTCATTAGAGACGCGCCCCCGGCCATCAGCTAATCCGGGCTGTTAGTAAAGAAGGATCAGGCGCGTCTCACTCACCGGGTTACTAGTTGTCACTGCCTGGACGGCATCCTCCGCCGTGGAGATCCGCGGCTCTGCTTCGCCCAGTCGTACTCCCTGCGTATCTAGCCTCGCAGCGAAGTGTAAGGGCATCGATTTTCCCATCGATTGACTGTAGGCTAGTTTGCATTGCCATTAAAGTCGCATCCAGAGCAGAAGACGATTTCTCTGGGAGTTCCGGTTCTGAATCCGACGCCGCCTGCTGTTGAGATTTAGTTAGTCTCTTAGGCACGAAAGTTAGACGCGACTGTTGTTTTTCTGTTTTCCCAATCTTTGTAGTATCACAGCCGGCGCAGCAGTCAGTAGATAAAGCCACAGTAAGGTATAGTGGCAAATTTTTCGAATGCCAGAAACTGCGGCACAGGGGGCAAATCGCAACTTATTCGCAGCAACAATTGGGGCTACTCCTCACGCGCTTATTGCTTTCAGCTGAGTAGCAGCCCACTGCCACTGGGGAGTCCGCATCACCAGTTGTGAACCAACTATCTCGGCACCGGATCTCTGATGTGTTCAATCCAACCACCCTGGTGTCTAATCCTCGCAGTTCGCGCCAAATACTACTTCTGCACATCCAGGATCCCCAAAGCCTCAGTCTTATCCCAGAAATCGAGTCTTCAATTGAGAACTTGCTCGCACGCTGCTGCACCAGGCCTTCAATCAAACAATCGCCACGGGACCAAGCTCTTCCAGCGCCGCCAAAATAAAAGTCCCACAAACTGCACCTCTCACAGCTTTACTTACTGTCTTGGAGCCAGTAGGTTCCCCTGTGCCATGAGCTAACAAGCAATCCCCTTCATTTCATTGCTCTCCAGGTGATTTTCAGCCCAGCAGGAGCACCAATGCCAATGTCTGTGTCCCGCACTGCAGTGTTTATAAAATCGGGTCGCACTCGATGCCCGCTCCCGACCACTCGTTGCTCCCGCGGTCAGGACCCTCCGATCCCCGCTGTACTGGCTCTGTAGTCCGCAGTGCCTACCAGCATCCGAAATGCTCGGCAAGTTCCAAGGGCCTCCACAGTCGAGTACGCGATCAGGGGTCCGGCTGCAGCGCATTGCCGCTAGCGCCCGGCACCGCCGACGGCCACCATTTTGAGGAGCTGCCGCGATCGCGGCTCGTAGATGCCAGATCTCTGATCCGTCGGCGTCCTCGGGCGCCCGCGGCCAGCCAGATAGCTCCCCAGGTGTTCTGGTGCACAGAGCTGTTTTTTGTGAGCGCGGAGTCACGACTCACCGCAGGATAATGCCGGATCAAAGCGCTCGGTCGGCAGAGCTGCCCTTGCAAGCAGCCATCTTGCCGGCCAAGCCACGCCTCCTTAAGGCTTTGGAGCACTCGACGACGAAGAGAAGCAGGAAAAATTGCTTGAATGGATGCTGAAAATAAAATGTAAATGATGATTGGGAACGGATAGATAAGCATTCTTGAGATCTATGTGGATCATCCAATCGTTCTGCTAGAGAGAGTCTCTTAGGCAATGTATTCCTTACATCTTGAAATGTCTGTACAAAACAAAACCGTTCAGGGATCTGAGGTTTATTACTGGTCGAAACCCTTCATCTGCTTTTTTTACTAGGAAGAGATTGCTGAGGAACCCATGGAAGTTGGATGAGACTTCTTGTATTGCTCCCTTGGATAACAAATCTCGAACCTCCTGAGATATTAGATCGGTTTCTTGGGAACTGAACTTCATTGGACAAGGAGGGACCAGTTGGATTGGAGTGGAATAAAATTCTATCTTATACCCCTGAATTGTTTGTAAAACCCACTGGTCTGAATTCATTTGTCTCCAGTTGTTGAAAAAGAGAGCAAATCTGACACCCAGCTTTCTTGGGGGAAAAAAGATTTAAAACAACATGACCAACCTGTATTTGCATGGGATCTTCCTCTACCCCGTTGGAAACGGCCTCTGTATTTGTTCCCTTTTTACAGATAGAAGGAGCATATCCTGGTTTTCACTGAATCCAGGTGTGTGTCCACCTCTTGGTGCATAAAAAAATGGTCTGTATGAGCTTTGTTGAGAATTGCCAGCGGAGCGAGCTTTTCCTCATCCAGCTTTGTGAAAAACAAGAGGGGTAAAGACTTTCTTAAGATTTTGTTGTGCCTTGTCCCGAGAGGGGAAGGTTTGTATGTAGGCAGATATGTCCTTGACGAAGTGATCACCAAAGTGATGACCTTCTGCTTCAGAACCAAGTTCCTTCTGTGACATGTCCGCCAGCTTAGGGTCTATTCTCATGAGGATAGTTTTCCTCCTCTCCGCTGATAGAGCAGCATTGGCATTGCCCAAGAGACAGTTAGCCCATTGACCCCAATCTCTGAGTGTAGGCACATTGACACGAGTGCCTGTAAGCATAGCATCTTCTGATATTTCTAAAATTTTAGTTAGAGGTCCCAGGATATGTAATAATTTATCCTGGCAGTGTCTAAGCGCTTTAGCAATTCTTTTTTTGAGATCTTTACCTTTTTTTAGAAAGGAAGGTGACCATAGCTGGGTCAATGTCTGGAGTAGATCCCAATTTATGAGGGAAAATAGGTCTGGGTCACTCTGTACGCATTTTATTGCGATTTGATTTTTCCACAGGCTTTCGAATCCAGTGATCAGGGAATGTAGCGATAGGAGCAGAAGGGGTCCATTCGCCTGATCTGGGATGAGTAATTATATCTGGGTCAAAATATGGGGAGCCCACCAAATCCAGGAGGGCCTCAGACGGAGGTGAGGGGATAGTGTCTGGGAACTGTGGCAGGATTAGATCCCCTGCATTATCATCATCTGTATCTTTAGGGTTGGCAAAGTAAGAATTATCAGAATCTGAGCGGTCATCTGTGGTGTGTATGGGGTAAGAGAAAGATAACTTTCTCATCTTAGAGGGAGGACAATCATAGGAAGACAAGGAAAAGTATATAGAAGACCTCTGGGACTGAGGCGTCTCTGCCATTCACTTTTTAGAAGAGGTGTTTAGCTGTTTTGCAGAATTGGACCCGCATCCCTGAGGCAAAGAGAGTCTTGTCTTGGATAGGGGGGTAAATATTTTATTATCTTATGAAAGGAGGTGTCAATTGAGTGACTTAATGCCTCCGGCATTGACGGCATCAATGCTGAAACAGTGGACTGAATTACATCCAGCACTGTAACTGGTTGATCACAGGAAGACTCCTGCCTAGAAGGCCCTAATTGGCAATTGTCTTCCACAGAGGAATCAGAGTTAGGCTCTAAATGTCTTGAAGGCTTTGAAACAGCTAGCATTTTAAGACCACTCTGACTCTTATCTGTGCCTTCCATTTTACTTGAGTAGAAAACAGGAAAAAATAAAACTGATAATTAAATATGAACAATATTTAAAATTATTGGTGTAGAAAGGCTGAAATATATATTAAATTTATAATAAATTCTTTGTGTCCTAGGATGAAGGAATTCGAAGAGAAAAGGTGCTCTGAGTCAGACTCACTGCACACTTGCAAGGAGAGCGTAAATTCCTCCAGAAATGGCCCAGTTCAGAGATGCAGATATGGTCAGGAAGAGAGAATTCAAATGCAGGTCAGCACTATCTTCCAGGCTAATGAGGGAGGCCCGTGTATCTTCTCTGATTGATAAATGTGCCGTTTCAGCAGCACTGAAACTAGGGGTGGGCGGAATTTGCGTAGTCGCGCTACGCAAAGCTCCGCGAAACGGTAAAAAATCTCCGCGAGCACGCAAAAGTTCCGCGAACACGCGGAATTGCTTGTTTCGCCCGTTCGCGATGCTTTTTTCCTGTTCGCGAACGCTGTTTGCGTGCTCGGGGAGAAATGTCTTGCGAACACACATTTTGAAAGCGCGAACAAGCAAAAAATTCCGCGAAGCCGCGGAATTTTTGGCAATTCCGCGTTTTCCGCGGAATGCAAAATTACCCAAATTCCGCGAGCGGAACGGAATTTACCGCCCAGGCCTACTGAAAACTAGGGAAGTGAGAGGCTGAATGAAGCAGAATAGCACTGCTGGAAGACCGTGCTCAGTGCTCCAGGGTCTGGAGTGTGAAGACAGCTGAGAGAACCAGCAGAGTCACAGGGCACCTGCTGAGAGGAAAAGGGGCACCTGAGGGTTCACAACAGCACAGTGCATATTAACAATAAATGGTCACATGTAATCAAATAAACGTATTCTTATCTCTGCTAGAGCTGCTCAGTAGTGATAATGATACCAGAGCAGTGGTCGAAGTGGGGGGAAAAAAGTAGGGGAACTGTGGGCGGAGAATCAGAGGGCGGGAATAACCCGTGGATTGGGTCAGTGGGCGGAGTCAGAGGTGTGGCAGAAAGAGCAAAATATCCCAATTTTTAGTATTTGTTTCCCATTTCACTAACTGGTTACGGCTTATTACGTTATTTAATTTAACCAATGGATACACATGTTTATTTAAGGTTTATTATGAGTTATTGACATTAAAATACATTCACAAAGTGGGATACTTTTCCAATCACAGAATGTCCCAAATACCCTTAAAAGTGGAATCGCAAGCCATTTGTCTCCCAGCCATGGAGTTTGTCATCAACACTTCTCCTCCCTTTTTCCACAAGAGCAGTTCAAACATGAATGGCAAAATATCCTAGTTTGCAAATATTTTCCACATTATTATGGCTCTGCCATATTTGCCACATAATACATCATCTGCTGCATAATCTGACAATTTTAACTAATAAATTGTTTATAGCTCAAACTGATCAAAAGTTACTAAAAAATATGACTTGTGCTGCTGTGAAGTGGAGGGCCCTTTGCAAAGGTTGACTGGTCACCTTTCTCACTGCTGCAGTTGTATGTTCCACTGGTACTAATAAGGAAACATCTTTGCAGAGACTGTTAGCATGTGTAAAAATGTCAAAATAATAAAGTATCAGGAAATTTACAGCACCACTATTACCAGTGTAGGGAGTCAGAGCACTTTACATCACACATATTACACAGAGAAAATCAATCATACGTGTGTAAATCACTGTATAGGAAACATAAGACAAAGGACTACAAGGTGTAGGACTCACTTGACCACCATACTAGTAGGCAGCATAGTTTAATAGTGATTGGTCTGGAGAAACACAAACTTAGAATTTAAAGCGTAATACCATGGTTGGGGGTTCTCTTTAATAATCAGAGTTGATTTCTACCCAAATGAACCCTTTTTGCAACATTAGGATAATCAAAGACTGGGGAAAAAACCATAACGCTCTAATTTATACCGTGCAGTTTGCATGCAGCTCTTACATGGCAATTAATAGCTCACTGTTCTATGTCAGCATTTTAATTTATAAACTGCAAGTAACAAAAGGATCTCTCTGACAAAAGCAGGAACCCACTGACCTATTTACATTATGTGCACTTTGTGATCTGCATGGTGCATGTTCTTAGCAGCAGGCACATTAACCCTCTGCGCTTCCTTTTCATGAGTCAAAACGTCCACTAGACAAAACACCATCTCTCTCTACTAAGAATATTAATCACTGGAGTTATCATGACATTTTTATTGTTGCCGAAAATTGTTGGAGGCCAGGAAGGAGGCAGCAAGTGCTTTTAAAACCATATTATACTTGTAAACACAACGCCCCCACCTGAAGTCGGCGTCAGTCGCGGTCCGTGCAGGTAACAGCGGTGGGGTGGTGGGGCCAGGTAAGGGGGGATTTCGAGGGACGATGAAGAGGGAAAATTCATTATTTATTTAATTTTCCCTCTGCATCGTCCCTCGAAATCCCCCTTACCCGGCCCCTCTGCCCCACCGCTGTTACCTGCATGGACCGCGGCTGGTCAGCCCCTGGTGCGGTCGTACTGCCCTAGAGCCACCCTGCTCAAGGGTCCTGTGACCTCAGTGACAGAGTCACTGTCACTCTATGGTGTGCTGCTTCATAGGCCTGCCTGCAAGACTGGAGGTGAACTTCAGAATGAATTGCGGCAGACAGGCCTTCAAACTTAACCCACACTTGCCACTGCTAGGGTCTACCTGCTGGTGCTAAGACACCAGGGCTTTTAAGATCTTGCGGGGCCTTCTAAGGTCTACCATGGGAATGTGCTCCCTCAGGGGGAGTGGTCTGGTGGACTGGTCATGAAGGCTGAAACTGGTTCCCCAGTTCCAAATTTAGCAGCTCTGACCATAGTGCCACATCCTCTCCCCCACTGAACACCATACTGCCCCACTGAGAGAAACTTGCACTGCACTGACCCGCTATAAACACCTGGATGTGACTCACTTCAAATTACGCACTAGACAAGAGCAATATGCTGCCTAAAAAAAATTAACAACATCCTAGAAAAAGCAAACACTCATAAGAATGCAAGATTACGTAAAGCATGTGAAATGTAAGCAGGAACAACATGGTTACCTTTTTCTTTTTACACTCATTATTCAGAAATTAGTGAGTGGTTTTGCCTGAAAGGTTAAGGACATGACTACGGGGCCCGGAAGGGACGCGTTTCAATGTCCATTGCTTATATCCTTATAAAACATAAGCAGTGTGGTTTAAAAAGACCCCATCCCTGAACACAGAGCGCGGTAAATATTTTGTTTTCCAATTCACCCATCAAGCAGGTATTTCAGTACCTACAGGAATAGTGCACTTTCCCACCCAGGGAAAGCAATGTTCAAAGAGAGACGAGAAAACAAAAGTAGCGCTTCACTGGCAAACTCTGTAAAGTGGCGCTAATGTGTTTAGGTGTGAATAAATCTATCTGGCCACCTTGCAACCACTCTGTCTTGCTTTAGTTAGTTATTTTTCATATTTTTAATGTTTTATTTCTCTCCACCCCGAGGCTGCACTTAGAAATTGAAAAATGTCAGAAAAAGACGACGTTTCCAGTAAAAGTGCTTTCTTTTTTGGATCCATTTCACAGGGGAGCAAATAAACGGAAGGAAGAGAAGTTAATACCCGTTTCTTGAAGTCTCGGTTTTCACTAAATGAGGAGGAGCGACAGAAAGAGAGGGAAGAGGGGGAACAAAGAGAGGAGGGGGTGGCAGCTGCCAGCGGCAGGAGAACTGGACACTGTCCTTGTCTTCTCTGGGCACGAAGGAAGACAGAGTCCTTTTTCTTCTCCGCCCGTCCCCAAAAGCCGAGCCTTAACTACCGGCCTTGGTGATTTCTGCCGTCCAGGAGGCATGTTAAAAATAAGAAAGTAGGGGAACGGACTCTATCAAATTAAGGAAGTAGGGGCACGCCGTGCCCTTCCGATCCCGCCCACTTCGACCACTGTACCAGAGACTGTTCACTGATTGGTGAATGACAAATGAGGTCGCAGCAGATCTAGACAGCTGACCTCCTTCATACTTTTGCTTATAATTTCTTCCATGTTAAGCTATGTTTCACTTTGCTGCTAGAGCTCTGAGTAAAGAACTTAAGTCATAATTGAGCCTCTGGTCTTGTAATAGAATCGGAAGTCTTACTTGGTCTCGCATTCCCCGCTGCTGCCGTTTGGAGGGTGCGCGCCTGTGCGTGCTCACAAGTACTACCACAAGCGTGCAGTGTGTCCTGTGAAGTACTGTACATCCCATCACACAGAGACCGTTTTGCGCTGCAGCTTTAAAAACGCGAGCAGCGCGAAAAAAACGGTTGTTTGCTTTTTGTGGGATTTGACAAAGTAGTAGTGGCAGCAATCCTGGGCGGAGGGTCACAACTAAGCCTGGGCATAGTTTGCGTAGTAGCACTTCACGTAGCTACATGAAGTACATTTTTAACTACACGTAGCTATATAGCGTAGTGCGTAGCTGTGTGCTTGACTGCACTGTACAATAATTGCCAAAAGCACCTTGTACAGTGCAAGTTAAGATAAAATAAATATCTCTGTCTTTATATGCTAAAAATGCATATAGTTACTACACAAAATTGAAAACGATAAATTAACAAGCAGTGAGAGAGGTGATGATTTTAGGATCCTCCCTAACCTAGGGGGAAAACCAAGCAGATGCCTTGAAAACAAAAAACACATCTTTTGAACCATTCAGTGGTGGTCCCATCCTCTTAGGACCACCCCAAGCACAGTTATTGGCAAAAATACAATCCCAACCAAAGGCCCTGCAAAGCATTATGGGGCGAGATTAGCAGTGGGCAGTGAATATTATAGTATCCAATATCAAAATAATTCTACAAAGAGCTGCAGTTCCACTAGTCGTTACTAGATGTCCCTCACGAGTCAAATGCAAAAGCTTCATGAAAGGGTTTCAATGCTTTTGCATTTTGACTCGTGAAGGACATCTTGTAACGACTAGTGGGAACTGCAGCTGATGTATTAATAATTTCAATGCTTTTGCATTTGACTCGTGAGGGACACCTAGTAACGACTAGTTGAACTGCAGCTCTTTGTAGAATTATTTTGATATTGGAAACTATAATATTAACTGCCCACTGCTAATCTCGTCCCATAATGCTTTGCAGGGCCTTTGGTTGGGATTGTATTTTTGCCCATAACTGTGCTTGGGGTGGTCCTAGGAGGAAGGGACCACCATTGAATCGTTCACATGATATGCTTTTTGTGTTCAAGGCACCTGCTTGGTCCTCCCCCTAGGTTAGGGGGGACCCCAAAATCATCACCTCTCTCATTGCTTGATATTTTATTGTCAAAATTCATTTTTGTGAATTAGTTATATGCTTTTTAGCATAGAAAATTGCTTTAGCAAAGCATTTGAAGGTGTTTATTTTACTGCTGCTACGCTACGTCAATTAGCACAGTTATTCACTCTGCTACGTGCAATTTGCGTAGTGCGTAGTAGCACAAACTTTGCATGCTCCGTGAGCGTAGTGAAGTATTATGCCCAGGGTTAGTCACAACAAGTTCAGCAGCAAGTGGCTCCGGCACATGCCACATGCTGCATTCTATTTAGTAATTGGAGCGTGGCTGCGGGGCTTGTGAAACAAATTATTGCATGGCCTTGTAAATATGTTAGCGATCATGAAAGTGCGCGTCATGCTTTGAGACAGCGCTGCTGTCTCACTTTCATGAACACAGATATATTTAAAAAGTCACCCAATAGCAGCGCTGTCTCAAAGCATGACACGCTTTCACAATCCCTAAATATATTTAAAAGGCCCCACAATCTGCATTGCTCCGCGAAGCTTTCTACTCGTAGCGTGATGTACGAGTGGGCTTCCGTTGTTCTACTCGCTGCTCCTGGCAAGATAAAGATCGCTCTGCAAATGTTCATGAAAAGGTTGTCTTGGCAATTTGGAATGTTAAACGTACCAATAGGCTGTAATCCCTTGGAAGTTTAGATATGCTGATGTCGGACATTCTATCCCACTTCGCCCATTTCATGTGGTGAAAGCATGGGGAGTTCAGCAGCCTGTGGAGGGGGAGTTGTTATATCTCACCCGCTGGTGGCAATAGGTGCAGTTGATAAATTGTAATCCTTCCAATATAGCAGAGTGAGCTATGAAGGACGTGGCTCTTACACCTTGTAACCCTCACTGTGTTATGTAACACATCCTTTATAGTGAGGTACACACACATGATTTATTGTCAATGTATAGTCTGGACGTGTGATGTAAGGCGTTCTGATACCCTGCATTGGGATGAGTAGTGGCACTTTTTATCCCATTGCGCAATGTCAGAGCACTTTACATCACACGTACACAAATAATTTAAATACCACTATTTTTCTTTTTCTTTTATAGCAGTGTACCACTACACTAGTGCTAAAGCGCTATAAAAGAAATAAAACAAAATAGTGGTATTTAAATTAGTAATTTGTGTAAATACTAGGGACCAACACATCTGACATTCTTACATTCTCTGGAAGAGAAGACGGAATAAACAAGGAAAATGCCATCTCGGAGGCCTCTTGGAAATACTGAGTTGCACTTAGTTCATCAGAGGGAGTTATCTTTACATCATCCAAGCTTTGAACAATGATTTACAGACTACTGTTTTTGTTAATGTCAAGGTCAACATTTGAACGAAATTTGGTTCTTAAATATTTCTTATTGCCAATTATCATTATTTCTCATCATATTTATTCACCATTTTAGTGTTTACAATTGTTATTCATGGAATTTTATGTTATTACAGCACACGTTTGATTTGGATTGGTCTTTTTTTATGTTTTGTTAGCCTTTAGAGTCACGTGTTTAATTTAAACTGCATGGTTGACTTGGTTGGTTCAACGGTAGTCAAATTAAGCTGTCACAATTGGTTTATGCACATGGGTCGGTTTAACACGGGGTATATTTTATTCTGTTCACAGCGTAAAAGCACGTAAATTTCAGTGTTGAATTTCTTTCATTGAGTTTATTTTTAAAACAACTTATGGGTTTTAGAACGAGCAGAGACTTTGAAAGCGTAATTGGTTGCAGTATGTTTTGTTGTTGTTTTCAATATATTCACTTTAAGGAAACCTTATTTTACTTCTATGATCTCCCAAACAACTCTTTCTGACTCCATCCATCGTGTATCGCAAACCTCATTTTACTACTGTGATTTCCCTAATCCCTTTCTAGAGACTCGTCCCACCTCCATCTTTCCTTTTACACCTCACAATCCTAATCTTACTGCTATGATCTCCTAAATGACACTTTCTAGACTTTTCCCTCTTCCATCCCTCCATTATCCTATTCAATCCAACTAACAGACTCACATGTCCACCACTCACATTAACATATATTTCCCAATTTTCTCATACTACCCCACCACTAATCCTTTTTGGGTTCAGGAGTAGGGTGCTACTCACCGAAAAGTGCATCGACGCCTCATCAGGGATAGTAAGCGATATATATATATATATATCCTCTCACACCGCTTCAATACTTTCACCGATCCTGGAAACGGAAAGCAGGCACGGACCACGTTTCTGTGCAAAAGATGTTTATTTTCAGTTGGCCATATATGTGTATATATATATATATATATATGTGCAAGAAAGAAGTGACTCAAACAGATAGATTCACCAAAGAACAAAAATATATTTCCACTACAACGTTTCAGCTTCCGCCTTCCTCAGGTAGTACAAGATGGTTTGCTCAGTGGCTGCACAGATGACACAGCTGAATTTTCAAAAAGCATCATGAGTGAAAATTCCATTTGGAATGTGGAATCAATGCAGTCCTGAGAGCTCTTGAGATATGCAGTAATCAGGTTGTATTATCAGTAATGTTCAGTCCATCTGGATGCAGTGATTTTAAACGGTACATCCAGAAGTTTTCTCTGCAGTCCAGTAGTTCTTCCTTTGAGACATGTTCCACGGGGAAAATCTTCAAATCTGATAGTAAATGATCCACAAGGTTAAAATGATTGGCTACAGGCTGGTCAATTTTCTTATTAATTATTGCCGATTTGTGGTTCCTGAATCGTGTACGGAGGTCATTCACTGTTTGGCCTACATATTGTTTTTTACAGCTTTGCCGTTGGCACTGAATCACATAAATAATGCATGTTGAGCGACATGTAAGATGCTGTCTTATTCCATAGGTCCTTCTCGTAACAGAACTAGTTACTGATGATGTTTGCAAAAGGTATTCACATGTGATGCACCTTTTAGAGTCACAGCAATGAACCCCTGCATTTGTTACAACTTGCTTGAGTTCAGCTCTCACAATAAGAGATCGTAAATTTGGAGCTCTGCGGTAAGCAATGACTGGCGGTTTTGGAAAAACCTTTTGCAATTTTTCACAAGTAGACAGTAAGGGAAATGTTTTTTGCATTATATTTCTGTAGTTGGGAGCTGATGGATGATAGTCATCCACAAATGGAGTTCTGTCGCTTTTGTTTCTGCTGTTGGTATTCCAAATAAGTGCTTCTCTGGGTAACTGCAAAGACTTGTCAATTTGTTGCTGTATGATATGCAGAGGATAGCCTCGCCTTTTAAATAATGTAGCAAGCTCCTGTAGATGGTCTTTACAGGTTTCCTCATTGCTGCAGATGCGTCTTATTCTGAGTGCTTGGCTGTAGATGATGCTCAGTTTAGTGTGGTGTGGGTGACATGAAGTCCAGTTTAGATACAAATGAGCATCTGTAGGCTTGTGGTACAGATCAGTTGTAATTTTTTGTTCATGAATGGTGAGTAGCAGATCCAGAAAAGGGAGATGATGCTTCTGTTTAGTATTGCTGCTGGTAAATTTGATGGTAGGATGGATATTGTTGATATAAGCTGTAAATTGTTCCAATGCTCTACTTCCTGCATTCCATATTATAAATATGTCATCAATGTATCTTAGCCATACCAGTGGTTTGATGCTATAAGTAGCAAGTATACAGTTCTCTAGTTTGCCCATGAAGATATTTGCATAGGATGGAGCCATCCGAGTGCCCATGGAAGTCCCTTGTATCTGCAGATAGTGTTTACCATTGAATGTAAAATTGTTGGATTTAAGGATAACTCTTGCAAAGTTGGTAAGCACATTTGTTGATGGCTTTTTCACAGTTCTTTTATTAAGAGCTTCAGATAATGCCATAAGCCCATCCTCATGTGGTATATTGGTGTATAATGATGTAACATCAAATGTAGCCAGAAGAGTATCATCATCAAATGTGTAGGTTTGGTTTAATTTTTCAATAATCTGAAGGAAGTGACTGGTATCTTTAACAAATGATGGAAGTTCCTGTACAATGGGCTGGAGGTGCAGGTCGACAAATAAAGATAGTCTCTCAGTGGCTGTGTCATTGCCAGAGATGATGGGACGGCCAGGATTGTTCATTTTGGGAATTTTGGGAAGCATATCAAATCTCCCAGGTCTTGGTTTGGGATGAACAAGTATATCTGCTGTTGCTTCATCAATGAGGTTTAAGCTCCTGTACCTTACAACCATGTTCTTAATTTCTTTGTTTAAGTCTTCTGTGGGATCAGTTTCTAAAGGTTTGTAAGTGTTGGTATCCATTAGTTGTCTCATTCCTTCCTCAATATAATCACTTACTTTCAAGGCAACCACTGCACCACCTTTGTCTGCCGGTTTTATAATGACATCCATTCTCTGTTGAAGGAGGTGGAGAGCTTTTCTCTCTTCTCAGGTAATGTTATCAAAAATCCTCTTAGGTGTTGATTCCTTGATGAGTTTGTTGATGGATAAAATGTATGTATCAAGAACAGGATTTCTACCACATTGAGGAGTCCATGATTTGGGATGGCGGAACTTCTTAAATGGATCTGGAAGGTAGCTTGGCAGACCAACATTAGAATTATTGTAAAAGTATTCTGCAAGTCTGCATCTTCTCTCGAAGGTTTTTAGGTCTCTCATCATGTTGGCCATATTATGGTCCTTCGGTACAGGACAGAAATAGAGGCCTTTGCTCAAGAGGTTCAATTCACCTGGTGATAGGAGCCCTCCAGTCAAGTCAATAACTGGGTCGGATGTCTGGAAGGGTTGTAACTGGCTGATGCTATGCAGCTTTTTTGTCTTATAAATCTTCTGTTTTTTTATGCTGTTTACTCACAGGGCTTACACTGACAAGAAAATCTCCAAAAACAGAATGATTTAGGAAGTGGTGAGTTGGAAGAGGAGGTATATGAAATCTTAACATATCTCTTTTTAGTTTTGCAGATTTAATTTCAATAGCATTCCTGGCAGTCATCTTTTTACTACTGCAACCCTCTGTAGTATGTGTGCCACTTCAGAGTCACTTTTTGTGTTCTTTAAAAGTTCCAGTTCTTTTTGTAGCTTGGCTTTAAGCATTTGCATTTTTTGAATGGTTACTTTAATAGATGCCAATAGTAGGGCCATTGATGAGTTATGCAGTAAAATATTCCATGTAGCGGACCATTCACAACTAGTTAGTTTAAAAGGTGGCTTAGACTTAACCTCCAACCCCATAGGATAGATGTTAAGTTTTTTATAGATTTGTAAATGTGCTATTGTAAATTGGCACTTACTGATTTTCTCCTGGATGAACAGCGCATATCTAGGATGTAGATTTGTTCTTGACATGGTGGTTGCTTCTGGCTTGAGTGTCGGATCCAGGGAGGATACAGGTTTGTAATCCCAAAAAGAGTATACTTGAAGATGAAGGATCACAAGAAAACAACAGCCAGCCAGGGCAAAAATCTGGATCCCAAAGGATACAATGAGTCACAAAGAAATAAAATATCCAAGAAAGAAGTGACTCAAACAGATAGATTCACCAAAGAACAAAAATATATTTCCACTACAACGTTTCAGCTTCCGCCTTCCTCAGGTAATACAAGATGGTTTGCTCAGTGGCTGCACAGATGACACAGCTGAATTTTCAAAAAGCATCATGAGTGAAGATTCCATTTGGAATGTGGAATCAATGCAGTCCTGAGAGCTCTTGAGATATGCAGTAATCAGGTTGTATTATCAGTAATGTTCAGTCCATCTGGATGCAGTGATTTTAAACGGTACATCCAGAAGTTTTCTCTGCAGTCCAGTAGTTCTTCCTTTGAGACATGTTCCACGGGGAAAATCTTCAAATCTGATAGTAAATGATCCACAAGGTTAAAATGATTGGCTACAGGCTGGTCAATTTTCTTATTAATTATTGCCGATTTGTGGTTCCTGAATCGTGTACGGAGGTCATTCACTGTTTGGCCTACATATTGTTTTTTACAGCTTTGCCGTTGGCACTGAATCACATAAATAATGCATGTTGAGCGACATGTAAGATGCTGTCTTATTCCATAGGTCCTTCTCGTAACAGAACTAGTTACTGATGATGTTTGTAAAAGGTATTCACACGTGATGCACCTTTTAGAGTCACAGCAATGAACCCCTGCATTTGTTACAACTTGCTTGAGTTCAGCTCTCACAATAAGAGATCGTAAATTTGGAGCTCTGCGGTAAGCAATGACTGGCGGTTTTGGAAAAACCTTTTGCAATTTTTCACAAGTAGACAGTAAGGGAAATGTTTTTGCATTATATTTCTGTAGTTGGGAGCTGATGGATGATAGTCAACCACAAATGGAGTTCTGTCACTTTTGTTTCTGCTGTTGGTATTCCAAATAAGTGCTTCTCTGGGTAACTGCAAAGACTTGTCAATTTGTTGCTGTATGATATGCAGAGGATAGCCTCGCCTTTTAAATAATGTAGCAAGCTCCTGTAGATGGTCTTTACAGGTTTCCTCATTGCTGCAGATGCGTCTTATTCTGAGTGCTTGGCTGTAGATGATGCTCAGTTTAGTGTGGTGTGGGTGACATAAAGTCCAGTTTAGATACAAATGAGCATCTGTAGGCTTGTGGTACAGATCAGTTGTAATTTTTTGTTCATGAATGGTGAGTAGCAGATCCAGAAAAGGGAGATGATGCTTCTGTTTAGTATTGCTGCTGGTAAATTTGATGGTAGGATTGATATTGTTGATATAAGCTGTAAATTGTTCCAATTCTCTACTTCCTGCATTCCATATTATAAATATGTCATCAATGTATCTTAGCCATACCAGTGGTTTGATGCTATAAGTAGCAAGTATACAGTTCTCTAGTTTGCCCATGAAGATATTTGCATAGGATGGAGCCATCCGAGTGCCCATGGAAGTCCCTTGTATCTGCAGATAGTGTTTACCATTGAATGTAAAATTGTTGGATTTAAGGATAACTCTTGCAAAGTTGGTAAGCACATTTGTTGATGGCTTTTTCACAGTTCTTTTATTAAGAGCTTCAGATAATGCCATAAGCCCATCCTCATGTGGTATATTGGTGTATAATGATGTAACATCAAATGTAGCCAGAAGAGTATCATCATCAAATGTGTAGGTTTGGTTTAATTTTTCAATAATCTGAAGGAAGTGACTGGTATCTTTAACAAATGATGGAAGTTCCTGTACAATGGGCTGGAGGTGCAGGTCGACAAATAAAGATAGTCTCTCAGTGGCTGTGTCATTGCCAGAGATGATGGGACGGCCAGGATTGTTCATTTTGGGAATTTTGGGAAGCATATAAAATCTCCCAGGTCTTGGTTTGGGATGAACAAGTATATCTGCTGTTGCTTCATCAATGATTTTTTTTTTTAAAAGGGGGCTGTGTGGCCCCCCTTCTTTTTAATTATTTTGGGCCCTGGGGACCCCATCCCCCAGGGCCTGACCCCCTTTTTTTTTTTTTTTTTTTTAAGTAACGGGAAGGGGACCGCGTGGGCCCCCCTCCCGTGGCCAATTTTGGCCCGGGGACCCCATCCCCCGGGTCATTGCCACCTTTTTTTTAAATTTTATTTTCATGGAGGGGGGCTGCGTTGCTTCCCTCCTCAGGCCTCCTTAGGCCCCGGGGACCCCATCCCCCGGGGCCGGCCTTTAAAAAAATAAAAAAAATACTAATTTGTGGAGGGGGCCGCGTGGCCCCACTCCCGGGCCACTACTTGCCCCGGGGACCCCATCCCCCGGGGCTGGCCCTATCCTTTGGGGTCCGTGGGGGACCCCAACTCCCCCACGGACCATGCCGGCTCCCCGCCTCCTGCGGGAGCCGGCATTGCTTTCCACATGGGGAGCTGCTAACATGCAGCTCCCCGTGTGGAAAAGCAATGTGCTGGTTTTGGAAGAGAGAGCAGGTTTCCTGCTCTCTGTTCCAAAACCAAAGCAGTTTGCTATTACAGGACGGGAGCCGCGAGGCTCCCGTCCTGTCATAGCAAACTACAGTGTCCCGGGGGTAGGCACCCCGGGACACTGGAGGAGCCGGCCCTGTGGGGTGGCGGTGCCCAGGGCCACCACAGGCTCCAGGAGGGGGCCGCGCGGCCCCCCTCCCTTCAATTGCACAGCCCCGGGGAGGTGGTGGTCCCCGGGGCTTCGGGGGTCCGAAACGGACCCCCACATTTGTTTTCTAAGTGCCCCGGGGAGGTGGCAGTCCCCGGGGCGTGTGGGGGGGCTGGAGCCCCCCACACAGGTAATTAACACAAAAAAAAAGAGCCCCGGGGAGGTGGCGGTCCCCGGGGCTGCGGGAGGGCAGAGAGCCCTCTCGCACCATTTTTTATTTAAAGCCCCGGGGGGTGGCGGTCCCCGGGGCTTGGAGGGCCTTATCTAAACCCACCCCCCCCACCCCCCGCATGCCCCCGGGACTTGGGCCACCCGGGGGCAAATTAGCATCGAAGCGCGGGAGACCGCGCTTTGATTTTTTTTTTTTATCGGCAGGATCCGCGCACCCTAAGCGCATCCCGCCGATTTTTTTTTTTTTTTTTTAAATGCTTTTTTCTGCCCAGGGGGTCCTTATGGGACCCCCTGAGCAGACCTAGGGGGTCAGGGTGTTTCTACCCTGCCCCCTTTGTGCGTTTTGCGCACTTGTTTCTTGTGTTTTTTTTTTAATCGGCGGGATCCGCGCACCCTAAACGCATCCCGCCGATTTTTGTTAAAAAAATGCTTTTTTCTGACCAGGGGTCCTTGTGGGACCCCCTGAGCAGACCTAGGGGGTCAGGGTGTTTCTACCCTGCCCCCTTTGTGCGTTTTGCGCACTTGTTTCTCTGCCTCGGTTCTACCGAGGGACAAAATGGCTGCCAACACTTCCTGATTTGGAGTGTTGACAGCCAGTTGACAGCCAATTAGCATGCAGCTCGTGATCGGGACGGTGCGCGCAGGGTGCGCTCAGGGTGCGCGGATCCGACGCGGCCATAGATATATATGTGATTTTACTTGTGATTTTCTTAGGAACTACTGAACGGATTTACACCATTTAAGCAAAAGGCATGACACTGAACCAAGGGCTACCTCTTTGCCAAATTTGGTGTAATTCCGTTCAGCAGTTCGGGCTGTAGCTGCGACTAAAGGTTCCTATGGAAAAATGAATGGGGAAAACGTGTTTTGGGACCCCCCTTTTTTCTCGGCCCCCGCTTGACGAATCACCCCGAGACTTTCACGATAGGAGCGGACCGGAGCGCCCCAACAAGTTGGAAACTTTCGCGAAGATTCGTCAACCGGCGCCAACGTTATTTCAAATAGAATGTTGCGGATTTCCTATGGAAAATAGGTCCTAACTATAACTATCTACTGGCGACCGCCAGTATATAATATATATATATATATATATATATATATATATATATCACTCACAACCCTCCTGAAACAAGAAGGAAGAGGCCACACGGGGAAATAACTCAGGAAGCACTTTATTGGACCTTCTACTGGGCATAATGCATTTCGGCTTTAAATAGCCTTCCTCAGATGCCGCTCATGTCCGGGAATTTTCACAACGCGTTTAAAATGGTCCCTTCGCATTCCAATTGGTGTAGGCAGTGGTCACCCCTGATCATGTGATCGCCCATCAGAAGTAGCCTGTGCTGACTACTACTCCCAGAATTCACCTCGGGAAGATGTTGCGCGGGGAATCTCTGTTGGAATACTGGTCACAATGGACTGGTGCTGCGAGGGACCCGACGTGATGTGATAGATGGAAAGTGTCCGGTCAGGTAAGTGTCCTCAGTGCTTCCTCGAGTCCCCGCATACGTTCCAGCCGCTAAAGCAAGAGTCCGTCGGGCCGTGAGCTGGAAATAAGTAAATCCAATTCTTCGTGCAATGACGAACTGCACCTGGCAGCAGCACCTACTTTACTTGCTTGTTGAGGCGGGCTGGAGCGCATCCAATATCTTGGCAAAAAAACAAACAAACTGCAGAAGCAGATTCCAGAAGGACTCCAGCCCTTTACGGAACGGGGCCTCTTTAACACACCTCTGGTCAGCGTGTAAAATATCACACACAACCCTCCTGAAACAAGAAGGAAGAGGCCACACGGGGAAATAACTCAGGAAGCACTTTATTGGACCTTCTACTAGGCATACTGCATTTCGGCTTTAAATAGCCTTCCTCAGATGCCGCTCATGTCCGGGTATTTTCACAACGCGTTTAAAATGGTCCCTTCGCATTCCAATTGGTGTAGGCACTGGTCACCCCCGATCATGTGATCACCCATCAGAAGTAGCCTGTGCTGACTACTACTCCCAGAATTCACCTCGGGAAGATGTTGCGCGGGGAATCTCTGTTGGAAAACTGGTCACAGTGGACTGGTGCTGCGAGGGACCCGACATGATGTGATAGATGGAAAGTGTCTGGTCAGGTAAGTGTCCTCAGCGCTTCCTCGAGTCCCCGCATACGTTCCATCCGCTAAAGCAAGAGTCCGTCGGGCCGTGAGCTGGAAATAAGTAAATCCAATTCTTCGTGCAATGACGAACTGCACCTGGCAGCAGCACCTACTTTACTTGCTTGTTGAGGCGGGCTGGAGCGCATCCAATATATATATATCTCCAACGAAGAGTTTTGCCCCAAAGGGGATGGCCTCCCGGAGTGTTACTACCTCAGTATAGGGGCTGCACAGGGATCAATGGTCAAATTCACACCAAGCATCAGCTCTGTCGGCTCAACGAGTTTCAGGCTCCCGCCCTTGTTCACGAGCCTGCAAAAAGAACATCAGACGCCCTTCCCATTCACAAAGCCGTTAGGGGTCTTCTATCTCGTGAATGGGCTGATGTTGAAAAAGCTGGATTCCCACGGTTTCTCGCCAAGAAGTATCCTCTTCAGGATTTCCTCACTGAGTTTCCTCCTCACGTCAAGGTGGACTCTCTCATGGTGGGTCTGGCGTCCAGTGGGTCGATTATCACGGAGGACGCCTCTCCTAGTGATCAGGTGGATAAGCGTGTGGACGCTGCTGTTAAACGTGCCTACTCCGCTGCTAACTTCTCAATCCGAGCGGGGGCCTATGCCTCATATGTGGTCCAGTCTCTCCTTCACGACTTTCAGGTTTTGTCTGAGGCCCTCCAGCAGGGGGAGGATGTTACTCCTCGTCTGTCCCTTATGGAGCAGCAGGTTCGCTTTCTATCGACATTTCTTTTTACTCTTTGTCTGCTGCTGCTGCAATTTCTGGCTCCATTGTTTCGGCTCGCCGTAACATCTGGATGAGGAACTGGAAGGTGGAGGCATCTCAAAAGACCCTTCTCTCCCGCTTGCCCTTTGATGGTGCTAAACTGTTTTGGTCTCGGCTTGAAGAACTCCTGAAACAATCTGTGGAGAATCGTAAGCTTCTGACACCGCTACTGCCTCCTCTTAGGGGTCGGGGCTTTGGCTATAAGCGTGCCTTTGGGAATCCTCCATCCACTGTTCGTGGTTCCTCCCAGCCCTTTCGCGGAAGGGGTCGTGGCCGTGGCACCCCCTTCACTGCCAAATCCCGGCAACAACCTCCTGCCCTTCCCGATGCCCCTGCCAAGTCCTGAATATCTCAAAGTGGGCGGCCGGATTGGTCTGTTTTCTTCCGCTTGGACCCACGATGTCACCGATGCCTGGGTACTTCGTCTGGTGGTAGAAGGCTATTCTATCGTCTTCTCTTCTCCTCCACCAGATTTTTTCATCCCCACTCCCATCCTCGGAATCCTCTGAGGTTGATGGGGTTGCAATGGGGGATCCAGGATCTTCTCCGGAAGGGTGCCATCGTCCCTGTTCCCGGGCCGGAGTTGGGTCTGGGTTGCTACTCTCTGCTGTTCCTGGTACCGAAGCCTTCTGGGGACTTCCGCCCTATCTTGGATCTCAAGACGGTTAACTTCTATGTGCCTTACCAGAGGTTCAAGATGGTGAGTTTACAGCAAATCCTGCCACTTGTTTCCTCTGCAAAACACACAAGATGATGGACGGAATGCTGCACATTGGCAAACATTCACCCCCAGTCACAGATCTGGGTTTAATCCATCATTATTTTGCTTCACCACGCCACCCCAGTTCAGACATAGCCACATGCAAATCAGTCTTGACCCTGTGCCTCATGGGAACAGTCCAGACCGAACTGCCAAGCCATGTCTTCCCTGGACCGGAATCAAGCATCCTAGGACCGGTTTCAGGCTATCAGCCTTCATCAGCCAGGATAGCTTGACTCCAGTGGTATAGTGAGCACGAGACCCACGTCTGGGCATACCCTTCCCACTTAGGGCGAAATGCAAAACACACAAGATGATGGACGGAATGCTGCACATTGGCAAACATTCACCCCCAGTCACAGATCTGGGTTTAATCCACCGTTATTTTGCTTCACCACGCCACCCCAGTTCAGACATAGCCATATGCAAATCAGTCTTGACCCTGTGCCTCATGGGAACAGTCCAGACCGAACTGCCAAGCCATGTCTTCCCTGGACCGGAATCAAGCATCCTAGGACCGGTTTCAGGCTATCAGCCTTCATCAGCCAGGATAGCTTGACTCCAGTGGCGTAGTGAGCACGGGACCCACGTCTGGGCATACCCTTCCCACTTAGGGCGAAATGCAAAACACACAAGATGATGGACGGAATGCTGCACATTGGCAAACATTCACCCCCAGTCACAGATCTGGGTTTAATCCATCGTTATTTTGCTTCACCACGCCACCCCAGTTCAGACATAGCCATATGCAAATCAGTCTTGACCCTGTGCCTCATGGGAACAGTCCAGACCGAACTGCCAAGCCATGTCTTCCCTGGACCGGAATCAAGCATCCTAGGACCGGTTTCAGGCTATCAGCCTTCATCAGCCAGGATAGCTTGACTCCAGTGGCGTAGTGAGCACGGGACCCACGTCTGGGCATACCCTTCCCACTTAGGGCGAAATGCAAAACACACAAGATGATGGACGGAATGCTGCACATTGGCAAACATTCACCCCCAGTCACAGATCTGGGTTTAATCCATCGTTATTTTGCTTCACCACGCCACCCCAGTTCAGACATAGCCATATGCAAATCAGTCTTGACCCTGTGCCTCATGGGAACAGTCCAGACCGAACTGCCAAGCCATGTCTTCCCTGGACCGGAATCAAGCATCCTAGAACCGGTTTCAGGCTATCAGCCTTCATCAGCCAGGATAGCTTGACTCCAGTGGCGTAGTGAGCACGGGACCCACGTCTGGGCATACCCTTCCCACTTAGGGCGAAATGCAAAACACACAAGATGATGGACGGAATGCTGCACATTGGCAAACATTCACCCCCAGTCACAGATCTGGGTTTAATCCATCGTTATTTTGCTTCACCACGCCACCCCAGTTCAGACATAGCCATATGCAAATCAGTCTTGACCCTGTGCCTCATGGGAACAGTCCAGACCGAACTGCCAAGCCATGTCTTCCCTGGACCGGAATCAAGCATCCTAGGACTGGTTTCAGGCTATCAGCCTTCATCAGCCAGGATAGCTTGACTCCAGTGGCGTAGTGAGCACGGGACCCACGTCTGGGCATACCCTTCCCACTTAGGGCGAAATGCAAAACACACAAGATGATGGACGGAATGCTGCACATTGGCAAACATTCACCCCCAGTCACAGATCTGGGTTTAATCCATCGTTATTTTGCTTCACCACGCCACCCCAGTTCAGACATAGCCATATGCAAATCAGTCTTGACCCTGTGCCTCATGGGAACAGTCCAGACCGAACTGCCAAGCCATACATGGGTCCCTTGCTCACTTTGCCACTGGATTCAAGATAGCCTGGCTGATGACGGCTGTAAGCCAGAAACCGGTCCCAGGATGCTTGTTTCCGGTCCAGGGAAGACATGGCTTGGCAGTTCGGGCTGGACTGTTCCCATGAGGCACAGGGTCAGACTGATTTGCATATGGCCATGTCTGAACTGGGGTGGCGGAGTGAGCTAAAGAATGATGATGGATTAAACCCAGATCAGTTGACTGGGGGTGAGTGCTTGCAATGTTGAACACTCCGTCCATCATCCCCTTTGGTTTTGACTTGTTTCCTCTGGGGCCTTTCTGTCATCCTTGGACCTTTTGGATGCTTATTACCATCTACATGTGCATCCCCTCTCCCAGCGGTATTTGAGGTTCTTTGCCCTGGGTCAGCACTACCAGTTTTGTGTACTCCCCTTTGGGTTGGCCTCTGCCCCCCGGGTGTTTACTAAGGTCTTGGCTCCCCTGGTGGGTCTCTTGCATGCTCAAGGGGTGCTTTTGTTTCCTTACCTTGACGACTGGTTAATATCTTCCTCGTCTTTTCTTAAGGCCCTGGAGGATGTGGCACTGGTGCGGCTCTGCCTGGAGTCTCATGGGTTCCTTGTGAACGTCAGCAAGTCTCACCTCAACCCTTCTCAGGAACTCCAGTTCATCGGCGCCCTCTTCAACACCAGGTTGGGATTGGTGATTCTGCCACCCGATCGTCAGCTTCGTCTCCGGTTTCACCTGGGATCTCTCCTGTCGGCTTCGTCAGCCTCCGCACGGACCTGGTTGCGGGTTCAAGGGGACATGTCTGCCTCTCTCTTCCTGGTCCCTTGGGCTCACAGGCACCTCTATCATCTGGTGTATCACCTTCTGTCTCACTGGGATCCGGGGTCCCTGGACTACGAAGCCTCGGTTCCTGTGACTCCAGCCGTTTCTCTCCTGCTGCAGTGGTGGTTGGTGCCGGAAAACCTGGCGAGGGGTGTTCCCCTGGACCCTCCCCTTCCCTGTACCCTGACCACCGATGCCAGCCCTTGGGGTTGGGGGGCCACCCTCGGGTCTCTCTCTGCCGAGGGAGCTTGGTCGCCCGCGGAGAGTTGGATGTCGTCCAATTGGAAGGAACTGGCTGCTGTATTCAAAGCTCTCGTCCATTTTGCCTTTCACCTGAAGGACATGTGGGTTCAAGTCCGGACGGACAATCAAGTGGCCCGTGCCTACTTGAACCATTTGGGGGGCACACGCTTTCCTCTCTTGGCTCTCCTGGCGGATCAGATTGGGTCTTGGGCGGAGGACTGTCTCCTGGGTCTGACGGCTATCTATCTCCCGGGGAAGGAGAATGGGCGTGCGGATCAGCTGAGTCGCCTTCTTCCTTCTTCAGTCTCTCTGTCCCTGTCTCCTCTGATCTTTCAGGAACTGTCGGGGAGGTTCGGGAGGCCCTGGTTGGATCTCTTTGCGTCCCCTCAGGATGTGCTTCTGCCACTGTTCTGTGCGCTTCTGCCGTGCTTGGAGGCGTGGGGGGTGGATGCCCTGAGTTTCCCTTGGCCTTGGGGCCTTCTCTATGCCTTCCCTCCCTTTCCCCTTCTCAGCAGGGTTTTGGCAAAGATCAGGTCAGAGGGGGTGTTGGTGATTTTGGTGGCCCCCCTTTGGCCTTGCCAACCTTGGTATCCCCTCCTTCTTCGTCTGGCGGTTGCTCCGCATTGGAGGTTGCTGCTGTCCCCTTCTCCGCTCCGCTTTCCCCTCCTGTCTCGTCAGGCTCTCAGCCAGTTGGCCTTGGGGGTTTAGAGATTGAAAGGCGAGGGTTGATTTCTTTGGGTTGTTTCTCTGCTGTGGCCCTGTCTATCCAGAATTCTCGGAAGGGCAGTACCCTTAAGGTCTACGACCGTCATTGGCGGAATTTTTCTGCCTGGTGTTTCTTCGCTGGGGTTTCTCCCTGATACCTGTGATGGGGGTTCTGTGCTTGAATTCCTTCGGGATGGGTTCTTGCTTGGTCTGTCGGTCTCTACTCTCCACAGCCAATGGTCCGCCATTAAGGCTCTCCGGGGGTCTTCTCTCGTCCCCTTTGAGTCCCTGGCTTCTCGTCTTCTGCGCAGTTTCTTTCTGCGACGTCCTGTCGTTGCTTCTCCTGTTCCCCCCTGGGATCTTCCCTTGGTTCTTCATGCCCTGCAACTTTCCCCTTTTGAGCTGCAGCCTTCGGTCTCTCTGGAGTTTCTCACCCTGAAGGTCTGTTTTCTGGTGGCCATTACTTCTGGGAGACGCTTGGGGGAACTTGGGGCTTTGCTTTGTCATCCGCCCTTCTTGTGTTTTTTCCCTGACAAAGTGGTCCTCCGTCCTGACCCGACTTTTCTTCCAAAGATTTCCTCAGCTTTTCATTTGTCACAGGACATTGTCCTTCCTGCCTTTTTTCCTACCCCCTCTACGGATGAGGAGATCCGGCTCCATTCCCTTGATTTGACTAGGGCTCTGGTGATCTACCTGGAGCGCACAGCCTCCATTCGCCAGGTCGATTTTTTGTTTGTTACCTTTGGGGTTGCCCGGCAGGGTCATCGCCCTACCACGGCCACTCTTTCCCGTTGGGTTAGGTCCACTGTCTCCCTGGCCTACCGGCATTCGGGTGTGTCCCTTCCCCCGGTCATTCAGGGTCGATCTAACCGAGGTTTGTCTTCCTCCTGGGCTTCCTTCAAGGGGGCTTCCTTGAAGGATCTTTGTGTTGCGGCGACCTGGTCCTCCCCTCACACTTTCGTCTCCCATTATAAATTGAGCATGGGGGAGGTTTTTTCTGGGGATTTTGGTTCCGCTGTCCTTGCGGCTGTCCACTGATTGCGTTTCTTGTCTGCACTGAATAAATACTTTTTTACTGGCATCTTTGGTGTCTGTTCCTTGTTCGTCTTGAGCTTGGGTATATGCTCCTTGGTGACTGTGACGAGGGAGATGGACGAGGATGGTAATGACTCGGTTACTTACCGGTAATGTTCATTACTCCGAGTCATAGTCTCCCTCGTCACAGTCATACTCCCTCCCACCCGCCCTTGTTGGTGGGGGGACGAACAATGGTTTTCTGCTTTGTGTTTCAGGATGTTTCCTGTCTAGGTCCCACCCTTATAGGTCAGGTGGCAGGTACTTCCTGCCAGGCAACCATCTTGGGTGAGGACCTTTTGAATTGGGTGAATGCTGTGTCTGGATCACGGGGTACTCCTTGGTGACTGTGACGAGGGAGACTATGACTCGGAGTAATGAACATTACCGGTAAGTAACCGAGTCATTACACCAGGTTCATCAGCTCTGCAATACACATGGCCTAGGAAAGCATATGGTGAGATTTCTCGTCCTTTCCGGCAGAGGTCACCTGCACGGGTGTATGGCAGATCAAGCGAAACCAATATATGAATAAGGAACAGTTTTACAAAGCGATATAGTAGGTTTGATTTTGTTGACCAGGCTTTCATGGCACTAATTTCTCTTAACAATACGCAAGAGGGGCTCTCCTTTCGGCACGAACAGAGCCCCCATCATCGCCACACTAGTGTGGGGATGAAGACAGTATCCCAGCACAGACATGAAAAATAAATAACCCTCACTTGAACCCTAAAGTGTCACTCAACTTCAAGGTTATAGAGCAGCTTCCATGCAGATCAGCAACGTATAATAACAACGAGCATCACATTGGCAGCTAACATTCAGTACGAGGCTGGGACAAATACATAGAATAAAGGAGCCGTAGGTTGCTAGCAGCCAAACTGTTTATCAAGGCTTGCATGTAGGAGACTGGTCTTGTCACCCTCAGGTAAACAACACCGTGATCTGGAGCAGCAGGTGTTTTACACTTCAAGCAGTCCATAGGAAGGGATATTGAGCACATGGAGCTGAAAGGAAATTAAGTCATGCACATTTATCAACACTTTTGGGTGAGTTAACTTACAAGGACATAAACATCGTTTCATGAGATTCAGGGACAAGGCACTGACCTCTCAGGTTGAAGTACATGCACTAACAAGAGATTAGTCACCTTAAGGGAGACAGCACAGCAATATCTGGCATAGAACCCCAGCTACATGGTCACAGCATGGCTTCAGCCGGGAGCACCATTCACTTACAGTGAGGCAAAGGGGTCCGTGTAGGACCCACAGTACGGTGGGCTGCCTTAAAACATGAACTGGGAATCTTAAATCCCAACATTAATGTCATTGGACCACCAACATTGTTAACACACAGTCTGGGAGGATTGAGAGCAGAACCGTGCAGTATTTAACTGCATGTGGGAAATTCCTTTAGGGAAGAATGGTCATATTGCTTATAGTGAGGACAGTCACCAGCTTATAGCGGTCTTTGGTGTCTACTCTAGGAAGACATTTTCACACACCCCATACTAACTGAAGCCTCTATGTGGTATAAATAGCAGGCAGCCAGCAGATGCTCATGTACTAAGGCATCTGCAGCAGTGAGTGTTGCTTGCCGAAAGTGCAGAGGCTAGGACGGTTAAATAGCATTGCCAGGCCCCTTGGGGCTCTCAGCCAAATGGCCACTTGCACGAGCAGGTTAAATGGTGAGTTCAAAAGGGCATAGGAGGGGTGATGGCACTGGCAAAGTAAACCTGTGCAGTTTTATGTTGAGTAACTTATATGGCCTGTGAAGAGTGTGAGCAGAACAGCACAGTAGTCGACAGCACAGGGGAAACTCCTCTAAGGAATAATGGTAGAACTCAGGCATGTATACTATCCCGGCCACTGCTCTACGGGACATGAGTGGGTCTTACAATATAATGGCAGCCAGTCCATCTGCTCTTATAACCAAGCAGACCTTGCCACGTGACAACACAGTGTTATTTATGGCCTTTAGGAAAGGTAGGGCTCAAGGAAAATTTGCCTACACCACAGCAGCGGAGTGTAGGGTAATAATATCAGGCTGGGACACCAGAGAGGGGGCACTCAATCTCCTATAACAATAGCAATCCTTGGCGGGTGTTCCAGCTGGCACAGTGTCAGTTGGAAGGGAGAACTCTGCATACCTACCAGCACTTATACTTTTAAGAAGGCTCTTCCGAGTTTTAAGATGGGGGTTGGTAACAGAGAACATAAGTCACGTCATAACCAATTAATCATGTCTAATAGCGTGGTAATAATTGGGGTGACACATGGTGGTACATAATTAGGGGCAAGCCACTTGGACTATATAAATTATGATTTTAAAAGGAAACATCATGGGTATACACTGCTTTTGCCGGCCCTGTTTGGCATGAGCAGGTGTAATGTAGAAAGACTGGGGAGATATATACCATCGGGTCGGTGGGCTCCTACTTTAAGGGTCCTCGATATGAACAGTGCTATCTTTAATGTGCACAACCTCCCTGAAGGATGTGTGGGGCCCATATGGCGGTTAAGAGCTTGGATGGGTTGGAGGATGCCATGTGCCCCCATTATTGGGTAGGGGTTTTATACTAGGGAGGTTCAGAGAAACAGGTGACCTTGAAATATAGGAAAGCGGCAGGGCTATTCGTAACCAGCTCTAGGGGTACAATCAGGCAGTGCCAGCGAGCTTGTCTGGGGTAATTTGCAGGAGGAGATTGGTAGAACAGCTTGGATCTATCGAGCTACAATACAGAGTAATGTGCACAGCCATAACCCTACTGGCTGTGGGAGGCACCGTACCCATCCAGGTAATAGAATCAATTAAAGGATGGGCCATGTAGGTCAGAGCTAATTAAAGAGGCCTTTAACCCGGTATTTGACAGAGCACAGGCATTTTTAATACGGTTGAACAAAGCAAGGGAATTTACTTGGTGATGCACAAAAGACAATTATGCACTGGAACTGGATTATAGCACAATATGGGTTCAAGAGATTTGATTCAGTAAAACAGTGAGAGGTGCAAACTTAGTGGCCAGTGGGGCATGGCCAAGGTGGCGGCCAAGACGGACGCACTGTAACAAGCTCCGTGAAGGCCTGGCGAAATCCTGATAAAATATTCTCCTCCCACAGCTCCCTGCAACACAGAGAGCTGCTCCCCTGTACCGGGCTCCTCCCGTGGCGAGATCGAAGGCTGATTTGGAGAATCAGAGACGAGGCACACCACTGACTGCGAAAGGAGGCCGCACACGCTGTGACGTGCGGGACGCCGTAGCCGAGATCCGTGGCATGCCTGGCAGCCGGCAGAGGGAGTCCCCAGCCCGAGTTGAAAGAACGGAGCGGTGAACCAGAGGTAGGGGTGGACTGTCGCAACCCTCCACCCTCTCTCTCCCCTCCGACACCCACAGTGGCTGCAACAGCGCTGCAGAACCAGAGCTGCCCTCACAACGCACCCACATGGCGTCTGGGCCGTCTGGAGCTCTGAGGAAGCGGAGCGAGCGCCAGAGAAAACACCAGGAACCAGGAGCACACCGGCCCGTGAGAACGATCAGAGCAGCCAGACGTGGGTGAACGCCCGTAAGGGGAACTAACCTGTGACTGGACACTGTGGCACAGGGAAGTTGAGAGCCAACAGCGCGGGTGAATCACAGAGGGTTGGAAGTAACCGCAGCGGGGGAAGATTCCCCCTTGTCTGCCTGGACCCTCTCCCTCATTACCCCTCCCCATATGTCTCACAGGCATCGGAATCCTTACTGTAAGGGATCCAGAAATTAAAAGACCCACACCGGGCAGTGCAATATCAATAGGCCTCAAGACACAGACATTACCAGTATCCTGTTTAACCTATCACCCCCTCAACCCGGGAATACAGGCTAGACCGGACGAGAAACTGCATCCCTGATCCAGGGGGGAAGGAAGAGGTGACCAGAATGGGACAATAGCCACTGAACATTAGTTTCGGCAGCTGGAGCCCTCCTACAAGCAACCACATTAATGGCTGACCCGGTGAAAGGCAAGAAGACATCACCTGGAACGACGCAGTCCCCACATAGTGCCAAAACGGAGACACAGGCATTGAGCGGGAACTGCCAAGATCGACGGACATCTGGTGCCTAACTCCCCCCTACTTCCCATTCCTCTCTCCATAACGTATCACAGAGGATTTGTGAACATGTGCAAAATGTTGAAACCTAAAACATACAAGATATCTGTGCCACAAAGAGATACACATGGAGCAATACTCCGCCCTGTCAGTGAAGAAGCTACATATAAATCATTGGCATCCACACTACTGGAACACTCACGGAAATTTGAGGAGTTACTTACAGCTGTAATGGACATTAAATCAAGACTGGAACCAAAACTAGACTTGACCTGTGTTGACATGGGTATCCTACGAGAAGATCATAAGAAATGAAAGGAATGTGTGGAGGAGTCTGAATCCACTTTAGCAACATTACGCCCCACCGTGAAGGACTCAGATCAACGTATACATACACTCCAATCAAAAGTGACCTACCTGTGCGACTGCCTTGAAGACTACGAAGGGCGTTTTAGTTGTAATAACGTACGATTAGTGGGCCTGCCTGAACGAGCGGAGGGCCACAATATGGAATTCTTTTTAGAAGATTGGTTTGTAGGAACGATACTGCAGGGTAAAACAATCCACCTTCTTCTCGGTAGAGAGAGCCCACAGAGTCCCAGGCGGGCCACCCCGACCAGGCGCAACACCAAGAACTGTGGTCGCACGTTTATTTAACTATCGAGATAAGGACCATATCCTGCAGGTATCAAGAGCAAAGGGACCGTGGTTAATTGAGAATGCCAAAGTGCAAATTTACCCTGATTACACCCTAGATGTCCAGAAACGCAGATCATCCTTTGCAACGGTGAAAAGAGTGCCACACGAACACTAAATAAAATATGCATTACAGTTGCCGGCCACTCTCCGAATTCAACATGATGGTACAGCGCAATTCTGGAAAACCCCAGAAGCAACCTGGGATTAGTTAGAGCAAACAGGGTTGGTATCGATGCAAGGAGAAGAATCAACTTCAAAGCAATCTTGACAAACACAGGAAAAATGGAGGAAACGCACAAAGCATCAACCCAAAGAACAAGCAATGAAAGAAAGACCTAAGGCAGTATTGGAGGTGGAAAAACATGTGCTATCTTCCTCCCCTGCAGCTTCTGGCTCAGGACTAGAGACTCAACCAGATGAATTACTGCATCTTTCAGCCACCCAGATAGTTACAGCGATAGGCGATGGCCTGACAGTCACACCACAAACGGCTAACAACGTGATATGACAATCCACCATGAGGTTTGGAGTAAACACGGGAGGCCGGGTGGGGCCAGCATGCTAATAATATGAACATATTGGGACAACATCTCCTTTAGAACAAACACTGGGAGGCAGTTTGTACTCGAAGGTCCTGAGTTGGCCGCTTGGCAGCACCCCCTCCCTTCTAAGAATTTATGTATAGACCATTGTTTCTTGATAAACAGATCTGTGTTATTATGCATTTCAGTGCAAATGGCCGGCCGCTCGTTGGCGTACCGGCTAGGATGTGGGAGTTGGGCTATATTATTGTTCTTCTTGTTTCACTTTTTCAGCATGAGATGGATACACATTTTTTATCTATAAGAGTGGAGATCCTGCCTAGAGTATATTCAATAGGTTTTGAAGCCTGGGTGGAGGGGGATACTGTATGTGTGATAAAAATATACACTATGACTCTGATATGCACTCACAGATGCATACTCCGGCCCCAACGATAACAATATTAACATGGAATGTACAGGGTTTAGCGGGTTACACTAAACAGGACCGACTATATCAATACCTTGGAAGGCGGAAAGTCAATATAGCATTATTACACTGATCGGTACTACCTACTCTAGTTATGGCAAGGGGCACGCTGATATGGGTGGCACCAGGGACACCGTTGGAGATTAAACACACCTGCACCAACCCAGAGGGCAGATATGTGGTATTGGAAGGGAGATTAGACGGTCAACCACTAACTCTTGTGTCGATTTATGCACCAAAGATACATGACGCCTGGGGAGGGTTGCACCCAGAAGTCAGGGAATATTCTCACTACTCAAGTCTACTTGACCTGCACACTAGAATAGACTTAATATATGGCTCCCATGATGCCCTCGCCAAGGTCTCCAGGGCGGAATATCTTGTTCGGACCCTATCGGACCATACCCCACTACATTTATGGCTTACTTGGGGTAGAACTGGGACTACTATACCTACATTGCACCTCTACCTGTGGCGGCGCTCAAAGATGAGCCATTTCGTGCCATCATATCAAAAGACATAACTACCTATTTTCAGGAAAACGATGGCTCCCCCTCAGGACCAGGGTTTGAATGGACGCATTCAAGGTAGTATTACAGAGAAACCCAATCAAAACTGCCTACGGGACTAAAATGGTCCTCCAGCAGGAACTAACCCGGTTAGAAACCGAAATAAGACGCCTAGAACAAGGGACTCTTGACATGACCTCACAAACAGGACAATTAGCTGAGGCAAGACTGGCCCATAAGAATGCATTGGACCCTGTAGGAGCGATTGATTATAGGGCATATGCGGCTAAACGACATGCAGAAGGTGAATAAGCAGGCAAGGTTTTGTCATGGCTGCTACGATCTGATGTGCCAAGAATACCGATTCTAGCTATTCGAGATGTAACAGGTAACATAGTTAATACACAGAATGAAATAAATGCAGCCTTCCACTCTAGGCGGTGCTGGTAGTACTCCCTAAACCAGGTAGGGACCCATTACTCCTTGGTTCATAACGACCATTGTCCTTACTAAACACCGATTACAAGACACTAGGCAAAGTACTATCAAATAGTCTAATTGACTAAATACAACTACTAATACATCAAGACCAAAATGGATTCATACCAAACAGGACCACGTTCCTAAACTTGCGTAAGTTGTTTATGATAATGGGCTGGGCAAAGACGCATGAGAGGCAGGGATGGGTGGCATTGTTGGACATAGAGAAAGCGTTTGATACACTGGGGTGGCAATATTTACAAACAGTACTGCCACAATATGGAAGTAGACCACACTTCCAGAAATGGGTATCCCTGCTATACAACACTCCAACTGCAAGAGTCCGTACGGGTACAGAAATCTCAGCACCGTTCAATATAGAACAGGGATCACGCCAGGGTTGTCCCTTATGACTGATTATATTTACTTTAGCAGTGGAACCCCTGGTGTGTATGCTCCGTAAACATGCCCATGTATGGGGTCTAAAAGTGCATATTATATGGCACATAGTATCATTATATGCAGACGATGCATTAATATACCTGCGAAACGATGCAGCAAATCTACCAGAACTGATGCGTTTATTGGAGCGATTTGATAAAATCTCAGGTCTAAAGGTTAACTGGGACAAGTCACTCCTAATCCCACTGGCACATTTGAACCAGGAGCAGCGGAATGCACCTCCAGCCACCCCGCTGCCTTGAAACTGCGACACGTTTAAATATCTAGATGTCCAAGTCTACAACTCACCCTTAAACCTAATGGATGGAAACCTGGGCAAAGTATTGACTAGCGCCAGATCTTCTCTACAGTTCTGGACAGGCCTACCACTACCACCTATGGGCCGCATTGACATATCCAAGATGCTCCTATTACCCAGACTGCTATACTTTTTTGCAGCCCTCCATGTGCAAATACCCCCAAGATATTTTTAGGACTTAAAGTCACTACAATCAGCGTTAACATGGGGTAACAGCAGGTAGCGGGTCTCCCTGACAAAATTATACGTGCCACTATCCGAGGGAGGTCTTGGAGCTCCAAATTATGAATACTATTACGCTGCGGCACAATTGCAATGGCCAATGCGATGGATTGTAGGCCAAAACATTAGAATTGGGGCACTGGGCGGCTATGGCCCACTCAAACACCGTTTTAGATTGGCTCCTAGCTGCAGAGACTGATAACAAATCGGCCAGGTAACTTACGAATGACTATAGCCAAGCATTGCTTGCACCGTTATATACATAAGAAACAGCAACCACTTCCATACGCTATGGCATTACCACTATGGGCTGCCCCAGGCTACACCGGGCATGATCACAGACCAGAAATTGCAGAGTGGGTTAACGCAGGACTTACAACCTGGGGGAATATGTTTACAGACTCAATACTTATCACGTTTGATAGAGTAGTAGACGAATACGGAATACCCCCAGCTTCCTTTTTAATGTACGCTACATTAACGAACTAGCTGCGCATGATATGGAACAAATCACACGCAGAACCAGATATATCTAAGCTTCTCCAAACGCTACTTGCCCACGGCACAGCTCGCCAGGCTATTACAATGCTTTCCACCTCTCTACGCCAAGATAAGACACCACAGCTGACAACACTATGCACTTATTGGAATGACAAATTATGGCTAACTCTGACCGACAAACACTGGGCACAATGCTTAATCCCACCTCGACCGACGCCAACTCCGCAGCCAAAGAACTCCACAGATGGATCACCAACTGCGCAGACAAGCTCTCTCCCTCTGCAACCCCGACAAACAGCGCCCCAGGAAGGCCACTTGGTTCACCACCAACCTCCAAGAATCCAGACGCACCTGCAGACGTCTCAAGAAGCTATGGAGAAACAGCAAAACCTCGGAAGACCGTACCACCTACAAGAACGCCATAACGGAATACTACCAACTCATCAGATCCACCAAAGGCACCTTCATCCGAAACAAAATCCACGCCATCGCCAACGCCAGCAACTCCAAGGAACTCTTCAGCATCATTCTGGAATTCACCAAGCCCCCCAGCAAAGCCACGGACATCACACCCTCCCAGGACCTCTGCAACAAACTCGGCTCCTAATTCCACCTGAATATAAGATCCCTCTACGACAACTCCAATGAACAGACTCCGGACATCGAACCCCTTCTTCCCCCCAGCCACAACAGCCAGCCCACCATCTCCTCCTGGACCCCAGTCACCACCGAAGACACCGCTTCAACCATGAAAGGCATTCACTCAGGAGCCCCCACGGACCACTGCCCTCCGCACATCTTCCACAGAGCCACCGCCACCATAGCACCTGAGCTACGATGTACCATCAATGCCACCTTCGAAGCAGGCACATTCCCCAACGACTGGAAACGTGCAGAAGTCAAGCCCCTCCTCAAGAAGCCCTCAGCAGACCCGACGGACCTCAAGAACTACCGACCCATCTCTCTCCTCCCTTTCACGGCCAAAGTCACCGAGAAGATCATCAACGTCCAACTAACGAACTTCATCGAAGAGAACTCCATCCTCGACCCCTCCCAATCCGTATTCCGCAGCAACCACAGCACCGAGACCGCCCTACTCGCCGCCACAGACGACATCCATACCCTCCTCGACCAAGGCAACACCGCGGCCCTGATCCTGCTAGACCTCTCTGTAGCCTTTGACACCGTCTCCAACCGCACACTAACCGCCAGTCTCCAGGACGCCGGCTACAGGGAGCCGCCCTCGACTGGCTCTGCTCCTTCCTCACCGGCAGGACCCAAAGAATCAAACTAACGCCCTTCCTCTCGGGACCCACAGAGATCAACTGCGGTGTGCCCCAGGGATCGTCGCTCAGCCCCACGCTCTTCAACCTCTTCATGGCCCCCCTCGCCATCGTCAGACAGCATGGACTCAGCATAGTATCCTACGCCGACGACACCCAGCTCATCCTCTCCCTCACCAAGGACCCCTACACTACCAGACTCAGCTTTCAGGAAGGAATGAAGGACGTTGCATCCTGGATGAGCAGCAGCTGCCTGAAGCTCAACTCGGAGAAGACAGAAGTCCTCGTCCTTTGACCCTCTCCCTCTGCATGGGCCCACCGCCCTCGGTAGCTCCCCACCCCCACGGGCCATGTCTGTAACCTCGGCATCATACTCGACTCCTCCCTCACTATGAACCAACAGATCAACGCTGTCGCCTCCACCTGTTTCAACACCCTCCGCATCCTTCACAAGACCTTCAAATGGATCACCCCCGAATCCAGAAAGACCAGCACCCACGCACTCATAACCAGCAGACTGGACTATGGAAGCGCCCTCTGCGCCGGAATCAACAAATCCCTGCTCCGCAAGCTCCAGACCATACAGAACACATCAGCCGGACTCGTCCTTGGCATCCCTCGACATGAACACATCACCCAACACCTGCGAAACCTCCACTCGCTTCCTGTCGAGAAGAGAGTAGCCCTCAAGATACTCACCCACGCCTACAAATGCCTCCACAACACCGGACCCCAATATCTCAACAAAAGAATCTCATTGCACGTACCCAAGAGAAACCTCCGATCTGCCGACCTCGCCCTCGCCGAAACCCTGCGCATCAGCAGAGCCAGAACTGGTGGAAGAGCTTTCTCCTACATCGCGGCAAAGACCTGGAATGAGCTCCCTATCAACATCAGACGCTCACCCACTCTGCACACCTTCAGGAAGGTGCTGCACCCCCCCAGTGCCTTGAGACCCTCACGGGTGAGTAGCGCGCTTCACAATTCCCTGATTGATTGATTGATTGATTAATTAACACTCAAAAAATGACTATCTCAATTAATGCAAGACTCAAGTACACCCTATAAAACAATTTGCACCATACTTATCACTGCTAGAATGTTCCCAGGCTCACCAGATAACTGTCTATGATGCAACACCTCCATGACTACGTTTCTACACATGGTATGGTCATGCCCAAGAATAGTTGCATACAATCCATAATCTTTATTATTAAGTGCACAGTTAATTAAAACCTTTGCACAAAGTACCAACGTTAAAAACTTTACAAAAGTGTGACATAAAACAGTAATTGTAAAGGACGACATGTTAAGAGCGATATATAAAATACTGGGTACTAAAAAACATTTTCAGAGTCTACGTGTCATTATGATGGATTTCAGCTACTGTCCCTTGTGTTGCTCCAGATTGCAGCTATTCATTGCTGCACTGCCATTGTTCGTGTTCAATTACTAGAATCATTACTTGTTGGGAGTGCTCAAATTTAGGGCCCACATGTAGACTTTAGCAGAGTTCTTGGATCTGCGCTGTGTGCAGTGCGGTTAGGATAATATTGATAATCGTCCCTGCCCTAGCTAAAGTTTGAGCGGTGTTATCAGTGAAGCACAAGTCTGATGCTTCCCTGCAGCATCTAAGGAACTTGCCCCAGAAGAGTGGGAGCAGAAGGCGGCGTCGGTCGTTGGCAAGTTGAGGACAGCAACACAGCAGGTGTAGCTCGTGCTGGTAGCTGCAAAGCCTGCAAGATAGCCGCCCATTCTTCCGCGCCCAGAGCGGGTTGAAATCATGGATTGGAAGGGCTAGCAAACTCATATAAGTGATCCTATTATGAGTCTGCGGATGAAGTAAGTAATTAAAGTGAGGTTGAGCTTTCCCCTTGATGTACGAGGCGTCCTGGGCTGTAAAAAGGGACTTTTGTGGAAGCCTTGCAATGTCTATCTCAAATTGTTGCAAGGATTCTGCACAAACACAGAACTATGCGCAGGATTATGGGACCTTGGTATATAGGGACTGAGTCTTCCTAACACCTTAGTATCCACAAGCCCAGGACCGACTAGCTATAGTGTCTCACTTGCTCTCCTACTCACTCACAGAGAAACAAATGATTAGACACCCCAGAACACAACACTTCCCAATCTCTCAGGAATCGCGGTAACAAGACACACCCTTTCGTTCGCACTCTTGTTCTTGTCCACAATAAGATCTGACAGAGACACGAAATAGCTTAAAATATATATTTTAACTAACGTGCCCAAACATGCTGTATACGTGCCACAAGCAGGAAAATGCATAATACAAAAACAGTCAGCATAGCACTAAGTCCATAAATCATGAAGGGAGATGTCATCATAAAAAGACAATGGAGCCTAACCTCCCTCCCCTTGCTAGTATTATTATATGTTAGAAGATCTCTGGGCTTTGTCAGCAGACCCCATACCTTAGCCTATAGATGGTAGATCTACATCATAGGTGCTGTCACGCTCTTCTCCCTGGAAAGGTCCCTCTCCAAGTGTGTCTCACCTAAAAACCAAAGCACGTTGTCCAAACAACAGCTGCATCGGTATGTTTTGTTTAAGGGCTAAGGTCTGGCCAGAACAAAATAACAAGGGGCATTGTTGTTCGACCTTGCACATAATGTTCAGTCAAAATCGCAGGAACATGCAGAGAGTGAACACAGCGATGAGTTCTCATGTTAAAACAGCCATAGAAATCATTGCAAAAAATAAAGACGTGTAGTAACGTGCGCAAAGCAGCAGGCAGGCTGCAACGTGCTCATGCTAACTTAGCGAAGATGACAATGTCCCTATAGGCCACGTGACAAAATGAAACTTCAGTGATTTTTGTTTTATTGTTCTCTTCCACATTGACAAAGGGATGTTTGGATTAGACAGATTAGTAGATTTGATCTTTAGTATGCCAGTAGCCAATTGCAACTGTAAGTGTCGGGGAGAGATCGTCCGCGAACATAGATAGTAGTTTCAGGGATTGGGCTGGGGCACGCAGGATGCCGATGTAAAATTACACTAAGTTGCCCAACTCCAACCTCAGCCTGGCCTTCCTTGCATGCTGGGGAAAGGAGAGTATTTTCTTATAGGCCATTATTTGATAGTTCGCAAGGCATGGGCTCATTTTACCTGGGAAGGCCAAGTGGCCGTGGGACAGAGCTGGCAGAAGTTTAGCGGTAGGACATTTAAAATTGGCTCGGCGGTAGGGCTGTGCAGTTGATGGTTTAAACATCTCAGGCTGTGTATCACCCCGGCTCCCTTGGACATGAGGTGCTTGAAATGGGTCACCTGGTTTGTCCTTTCATTGAACCAGACTCCCAGATAGTTATAACTGGTACAGGTTACAAATCGCGATCCGCCTACATGCCAGAGCAGGGTTTTCTTTCTTGGATGCTTCCCGAAAACCATAACTTTGGTTTTTGACTGGTTCACCAGAAGTTTGTTTGTTGTATTATAAGTATTGAGGGCGTTGAGGGCTCTTTGACGTGCACCCCGAGTTTAGGAGCAACAAGGCTTGCACCTGCCAATGATTTAGGCATGTCAGCGGTGTAGAGGTTGAAGAGTAGTGGGACTAATAGGCAGCCTTGTTTTAGGCCATTTGTCGATGGAATGTTTGCGGATACTGTTGTGGCGCTGGTTTTTTATAGTTGCATACTGGAAAGAAGTGGCTGAGATCTTGACTGAAGCTGCAGAAATACCAGTGCAAGCACTTGGGCAACATTTCTTGTTAGGAATTACTAAACGCACACCCAAAGGCAAAGCATTGAACAAATTCCTTGATCTAGCCTTAGTAACAGCAAAACCCAAGATTAGCTATGTGCTGGAAAGCAAGGATGCCCCCCGTATCCCAATGGCTTAAAGATCTACGCAGAGCCTTAATGGCCGAGATAGATATTTCGCAAAAACAGCATACAGATACACCGACAGAAACTACAGCCCCAGAATGGAGGACATACCTGACTATCATTGAAGTGAAATTAGCTAATACAATATCTTAAAAGACACCAGATATGATCACGTACGACATAGTCCCCACCGCAACAGGGGATCCTCACATATACATAGACCCGCCCCCGCAACAACATACACGCATTCTCCTCCCCCAACACCAGGCACTATGCAATCTCTCAATAAATGGAGGCGCGGATACAGGAAACACACAACCCCCACACACACACACAGGTATTACACATTATCCCGATAAATAAATACTTGTTGTAAATAAAAAATGGCAGAATATACTCCACCTACATTCTCTCTCATTATAGATTATTGATATCAAAGTTAAATTGAAAAGGACGACATGTTAAGAGCGATATATAAAATACTGGGTACTAAAAAACATTTTCAGAGTCTCCGTGTCATTATGATGGATTTCAGCTACTGTCCCTTGTGTTTCTCCAGATTGCAGCTATTCATTGCTGCACTGCCATTGTTCGTGTTCAATTACTAGAATCATTACTTGTTGGGAGTGCTCAAATTTAGGGCCCACATGTAGACTTTAGCAGAGTTCTTGGATCTGCGCTGTGTGCAGTGCGGTTAGGATAATATTGATAAACGTCCCTGCCCTAGCTAAAGTTTGAGCGGTGTTATCAGTGAAGCACAAGTCTGATGCTTCCCTGCAGCGTCTAAGGAACTTGCCCCAGAAGAGTGGGAGCAGAAGGCGGCGTCGGTCGTTGGCAAGTTGAGGACAGCAACACAGCAGGTGTAGCTCGTGCTGGTAGCTGCAAAGCCTGCAAGATAGCCGCCCATTCTTCCGCGCCCAGAGCGGGTTGAAATCATGGATTGGAAGGGCTAGCAAACTCATATAAGTGATCCTATTATGAGTCTGCGGTTGAAGTAAGTAATTAAAGTAAGGTTGAGCTTTCCCCTTGATGTACGAGGCGTCCTGGGCTGTAAAAAGGGACTTTTGTGGAAGCCTTGCAATGTCTATCTCAAATTGTTGCAAGGATTCTGCACAAACACAGAACTATGCGCAGGATTATGGGACCTTGGTATATAGGGACTGAGTCTTCCTAACACCTTAGTATCCACAAGCCCAGGACCGACTAGCTATAGTGTCTCACTTGCTCTCCTACTCACTCACAGAGAAACAAATGATTAGACACCCCAGAACACAACACTCCCCGATCTCTCAAGAATCGCGGTAACAAGACACACCCTTTCGTTCGCACTCTTGTTCTTGTCCACAATAAGATCTGACAGAGACACGAAATAGCTTAAAATATATATTTTAACTAACGTGCCCAAACATGCTGTATACGTGCCACAAGCAGGAAAATGCATAATACAAAAACAGCCAGCATAGCACTAAGTCCATAAATCATGAAGGGAGATGTCATCATAAAAAGACAATGGAGCCTAACCTCCCTCCCCTTGCTAGTATTATTATATGTTAGAAGATCTCTGGGCTTTGTCAGCAGACCCCATACCTTAGCCTATAGATGGTAGATCTACATCATACGTGCTGTCACGCTCTTCTCCCTGGAAAGGTCCCTCTCCAAGTGTGTCTCACCTATTCGTGTACCCCACTAAAAACCAAAGCACGTTGTCCAAACAACACCTGCATCGGTATGTTTTGTCTAAGGGCTAAGGTCTGGCCAGAACAAAATAACAAGGGGCATTGTTGTTCGACCTTGCACATAATGTTCAGTCAAAATCGCAGGAACATGCAGAGAGTGAACACAGCGATGAGTTCTCATGTGAAAGCAATCATTGAAATATTGCAAAAATAAAGACATGTAGTAACGTGCGCAAAAGCAGCAGTCAGGCTGCAACGTGCTCATGCTAACTTAGCGAAGATGACAATGTCCCTATAGGCCACGTGACAAAATGAAACTTCAGTGATTTTTGTTTTATTGTTCTCTTCCACATTGACAAAGGGATGTTTGGATTAGACAGATTAGTAGATTCGATCTTTAGTATGCCAGTAGCCAATTGCAACTGTGAGTGTCGGGGAGAGATCGTCCGCGAACATAGATAGTAGTTTCAGGCATTGGGCTGGGGCACGCAGGATGCCGATGTAAAATTACACTAAGTTGCCTAAGCAATGAAGATCTGCGCTTGCCAGGCCCAACTCCAACCTCAGCCTGGCCTTCCTTGCATGCTCGGGAAAGGAGAGTATTTTCTTATAGGCCATTATTTGATAGTTCGCAAGGCATGGGCTCATTTTACCTGGGAAGGCCAAGTGGCCGTGGGACAGAGCTGGCATAAAGTTTAGCTGTAGGACATTTAAAATTGGCTCGGCGGTAGGGCTGTGCAGTTGATGGTTTAAACATCTCAGGCTGTGTATCACCCCGGCTCCCTTGGACATGAGGTGCTTGAAATGGGTCACCTGGTTTGTCCTTTCATTGAACCAGACTCCCAGATAGTTATAACTGGTACAGGTTACAAATCGCGATCCGCCTACATGCCAGAGCAGGGTTTTCTTTCTTGGATGCTTCCCGAAAACCATAACTTTGGTTTTTGACTGGTTCACCAGAAGTTTGTTTGTTGTATTATAAGTATTGAGGGCGTTGAGGGCTCTTTGACGTGCACCCCCGAGTTTAGGAGCAACAAGGCTTGCACCTGCCAATGATTTAGGCATGTCAGCGGTGTAGAGGTTGAAGAGTAGTGGGACTAATACGCAGCCTTGTTTTAGGCCATTTGTCGATGGAATGTTTGCGGATACTGTTGTGGCGCTGGTTTTTTATAGTTGCATACTGGAAAGAAGTGGCTGAGATCTTGACTGAAGCTGCAGAAATACCAGTGCAAGCACTTGGGCAACATTTCTTGTTAGGAATTACTAAACGCACACCCAAAGGCAAAGCATTGAACAAATTCCTTGATCTAGCCTTAGTAACAGCAAAACCCAAGATTAGCTATGTGCTGGAAAGCAAGGATGCCCCCCGTATCCCAATGGCTTAAAGATCTACGCAGAGCCTTAATGGCCGAGATAGATATTTCGCAAAAACAGCATACAGATACACCGACAGAAACTACAGCCCCAGAATGGAGGACATACCTGACTATCATTGAAGTGAAATTAGCTAATACAATATCTTAAAAGACACCAGATATGATCACGTACGACATAGTCCCCACCGCAACAGGGGATCCTCACATATACATAGACCCGCCCCCGCAACAACATACACGCATTCTCCTCCCCCAACACCAGGCACTATGCAATCTCTCAATAAATGGAGGCGCGGATACAGGAAACACACAACCCCCACACACACACACACAGGTATTACACATTATCCCGATAAATAAATACTTGTTGTAAATAAAAAATGGCAGAATATACTCCACCTACATTCTCTCTCATTATAGATTATTGATATCAAAGTTAAATTGAAACCTGTTTTTGTCTTACAGTATTAGTTTAAGCTACAAATTGAATAGTTCTGTAAGATTGGAGTCCAGAGCAACTCCCACCCATATGTAACAAGATATGTAATAATGATAATTAATTCCTACATGAACAATGACAACTGTATTAATTGATATGATACAAAATTGTATTGTATACACCTATACGTAACATGTTGATAGAAATTGGAATATTGTAAAAACGGTATGAATACATATGAGAATATCATTGTGACATGGAAAAAATTCAATAAAGAATTATTTAAAAAAAAAAATAATAATTAGTGGCCAGTCAATGGAAATGTGCTTTCAGCAAAACCGGTCAAATAACAGTGCCTGCCTCAGGATGCTTCACTCAAGGTTTTGGGGACACAGGTTGAGAGGACAATGGTTGACAAAGTATTAAAGCAATTCGCATTTCTATAATTTAGGAGAGGGCAGGCAAGCTTTGAGCATCCATTTATCCAATGTTTTTTCCAGCACAAAGCATTCACACTAGCCTGCATCCCGGTAATATCTGTATCAGAATTTTGGTGCTGGGCCAACTATGCTATGATTGGTGCATCAGCACAGCAACACAGCATCAAAAGACCATAGTCAGACTAGGGTTCATTTCCAGGCAATGTAGGGAGCTGGCTCTGTACATGCCATACCAAAAAGAGATTAGTGGGCGCAGAGTTCAGCGAGTCCCCAGAGGTATAGCAGAGGCTAAAGTAGAATACACCTCATTCTGTTTTGTGGTAGTGTGGTTGAGCAGACAGGCTTATCAGAGAGTAGTGTAAGCAATTGTGTACACACTCGGGCAAGAATGATGTCACAAACTAAAAGACTTCATCCAGACCAATTGTTTGCCCGACCGAATGAGAACATAAATGAAGCGGAGCGCTGGAGGTGCATCTATGGGAACCTCCGGTCACACCCCTGTTTCAGGTCCACCCTTACCTTGGGTTAGGTGGTGGAGCACACTGGGTATCCATGAAAGGGCAGGATACAGCCCCACCGGGGGACATACCAACAATTGGCAGGGTTTGGGGAGGGCTAGGCCTTTTGCCACAGCCCGAGCGATGCAATGGTATGATCTGGCAAAACACCCTACTCTCCCCTAGTCATGACAAGTAATTATCATCCCCGGGGTCCGATTTCTGCCGGTGCTGTACTCCCATACAAATGGAGGCAAGCGGGTATAGATAAGTGTATTGTGTTGGCCAGAAATAATAACTTATTAACAAATATACTCATGGCCTTGTAGGCGAACACCAAAATGCTTACCAGCGAATCCTGACTTCGGGGTCCGGGCAGTAAGGGGTAAATACAGGGCTCTGCCAACCCCTGATCAGAAGGCACAAATTGGCACAGAGGGCATTATAGGGACTTTACACGGAACTGTAGTTAAAGAAGAAAACAGTAGTTCCCAACTTCCAGGGGGGCCATCGAGCATTCCTACAGCAGGGTAAATTAAGCCATTTGCATGCCCACAAAGCAGGAGGGCTAGGTTCAACTCAAATCAAATAAAAAGAATGGCTTGGTAAATTAGGCATGGCCCCATTAGTGCAAACACCACATGGTACCCCGATAGGGACGGGGCACACCTGCCAGAGGTACATAGGGAATTGGTCCGGCTAGAATGACTGGTAACTGCAGGTTGCAGGAGGTTATGGAGCCTGCCTTGGTGGGGGGGCCCTGGATGTGACGGCTGCCACATCCAGGGTGTTGGCAGAGTTACAGGGTGAGCCGGAGGCTGAATGGTACCTAGAGGTACCCTCTTCAGGAGCACAAAAGGGGTGCCCTATGCCAAACCCCAGGCTGCCTGGCCTTTGATTGCCCGTAAGTTAACCCACTACGTTGGCATACTTATTGTATGAAATAAACTTGCAGCAAACTGTTTTCCAACAAACCTGTTTTTGTGTGATTATTTATTGCAGTGCACGCTATGTTTTTCATGCGTGTGGGAGGGTTGCCTATATAGGCACTATGTCCCATCCCACAGCAGGTGACTAGAGCTCTGGTCATCGCAGAAGTTAATAACAAAACCTGACTGGCCCTGACATGCACCGGTGACATCAGTGTCTCAGGGCCTTGTTTGGATGCAGCTCCTGAGCCCAGGGGTGGATAATTGTAATCTTTGTACGAAAAACTCCGCAGCTGCCGCTTCAGCCAACTGAGCTGTCACTGCAAGGACCTGATTCCAAAGCCCCACATCTGAATGTCTGAACCCACTGTGGGCACAAGTCCTTGCAGAAAGTCAGAGTCCCAGTGAGTTCCCTGAGTTGACCCGAGCGCAGCCCTATAGAACAATATCTGCTAAAGCGCCACGTAATCGAAAGTACAAAGTGTAGGAGCTATAGAACATTTGTGATGGTATTTCATTCCAGAACATGCTAGTACCAGCAGACTTCCTGCGTGGATCGCATTTTTAACTATTTTAGTCGGGAACCGTAAACGAAAAGCATTGGCAAATCCCAGGGCTCTAACACTGACTACTTCCTCGCTGTGGATGCCATTTTCTCACAGACACGTGTCTTCAGCCTGTAAGCACATGGCTTGTGTCGTGCACGAGGAGGCACTTGTAGTCTCTCTCAGACAGTGCAAACGCACACCTGTTGACAAGGGTGCTCGTCCACCTGTAACTAGTGTTCCGGCATATCCTGGTGAGCGAGAGCGTGCGTCACTGAGGGTCCGTGTGAAATCTGTTTCTATCTAGTTTGTTTTCGTGGCTTTAATTCATTCATTCTGTTTGTCCCCGCCCCGAGTTTACATTTTGCAGTTCTTGTCCCCCGCCCCCCCTCCACGCTGTCCCTGCTCATCAGGCAAAGACCTCGGGGCTCCTGGGAGACTGGAAGTAAAGGGGGTTCGCTGTCCAGATGTTAAGTTCGGGGGGAGGGGGGAGGGCGGTGGGAGCTGTGTCCGGAGAAGGTGGTCTGTGTCTGTACCACTTCTGTGGAAGTTTCTGGCACTAGGTATTCGCACCCTGTGGGGGTGGGGGGAGGTGGGCTGCTGGCTGTTACTTGGACTTTAAGACTTTTTTAAAAAAAACATGGTGAATCGCCTTATAATTATTTATTTCCCGGTTTTAATCCATTTTGAGGGTCTTTGTGAATGTTGAGACCCAGGAGTCATAAAGCGCCTAGAAGCTGGGTTTGTAGGGAGCTCTTGACCCAGCCTGGTGCCACCTCTGGATGTTCCGATGAGTGTCTGAACCCCTCTACTCGCCCCCCCATCCCCACCCACCCCTCCCCCAGGGATGGCTGCGGACAGCATGTCACATGAAGTGTCACGTGGTATGTAATGTTCTGTGGTTCTGTGTTGATGTATTGGAATGGGGAACTGTTGAAGAGCGGGGGGGCGGGCAGAGGAGTCTACTGTGAACCGAGTTTGTTCTGAATAAAGCCGCATATTTCAGCATTTAGACGTGAGACCCGTTACTACATCGCACACAGTGATATACATTTTGTGTTTCTGTTTCAGATCCACCTGGAAGGAGCGGGCAGGAGGGGCTGCTGGTGGCTTTACTGATGGTGGCGGTGCAGGTGGTGGCGGCGGTATTCTTATGAAAACCTTTTAAGAGCCAAAAAAGTGGCGCAATCCTGACGCAAAATCTGTGCCTCAACTAATACATGTTTTTTAAACCCTGTCATAAAAAAATTAGCAACAAGGAAAAGCATTGTAGTAGATCTGTTCTGCTTAATTGGGTGCAAAGTCTGTATTTTAAAATATTTTATGGGGTTAAGGCATCTGCTGCAGAGGTGCCCAGTAAATCTCAGGGAATAATAATAATGGTGAGATAACTCTGGATGTTAAAACATTTGTTGGAGAGATCTGTGTTTTGTGTAGTCCCAAATTTGAATCAAAGTATTGTAGAAGATTAAGTTGTCTCCTGTAATGTTCTTGGAGGGTGAGGGGGAACAGGGAATTTGTGGATTGTTGAACCTCTATTAGGTTGCTAACTTCTTCGGGTTTGTTATTCATGATATTGCAACACACGATGTGCATTTTATCCAATGTTGTGAGCATAAATGTACCACTTAATTATGCAATAGTGTTTTGATATGTGTATGTTATAACATATGCCAACTGAAAATGCAATAAAATATGTTTAAAAGAAGTTGTCTCCTGGAAAGCACATCATGTAACATGCAGATCACAGATTTTTATTTTATGTAGATAGATAAGTGGATTACTGCTTTGAACACAGAGATCCTTTTGTTGCTTGAAGTTAATAAATTGTAATCCTTTTAGTAGACCACAGTGAGCTATGAAGGGCATGTGACTCCCACATCTTGTAACCCTGACTGTCTCATGTACGCATCTTGTACATTGATTTGCACACTTACATGATTTATTTCGAATGGATAATGTGTATGTTATGTAAAGTGCTCTAACACTCTTCATTGGGATGAGTAGCGCTATTAAAGAAATAAAATAGTGCTATTTAAATTGTTATTTGTAAATACTGGGACAGACAAACCCATCTGGCATTCTTACAGTGCATGCAGTCCAGGGACTGAACAAAGTAAAAAGAATGCATCTCTTAAGTACCTGTGAAGAGATAACAAGCGTTTTTCCTCTCCGTTGCATTTGCATTTAAGTGTTCGGTTCTAGGCCGCCTCCAATCCGATACTAGATCAAAAGGAGGCCTGATGGCCCCTTAACTTCTGCCTTTATCTTTGGTTCAGCTGGAGGTGGAAAGAAAAGACCCCTCCAGCCTGCACGTTGCTGCTGGGAGTGGAAAACAGACAATGCGCAGGAGCTGCTGAACGTGTCCCGGTGTCTGAAAATGACACCCGGACGAGTTCAGCATATTTCAGACCAGACCATTTCTACCCCCTCGTGGTTTCTCTTCAGACAGTGCCCCTCCGACCCAACCCTTTCTACCGCATCGAGTGCCCTCTCAGACAGTGGCCCTCTGATCCGGGTCCTTCCTACTCTCTCGAATGCCCTCTTCAGACAGTGACCCTCTGAGCCAGACCTTTCAAACCCGCTCGAGTGCCCTTCTGACCCAACCCTTTCTACCCCTTCGAGTGCCCCCTTTAGACTATGGGCCACTGAACCACACCCTTTCTACCACCGTGAGTGTCCTCTTCAGACAGTGCCCTATGTGCCAGACCCTTTCTACCCCCTTGAGGGCCCTCTTCAGACAGTGCCCCTCTGACCCAACCTTACTACCGCCTCGAGTGCCCTTTCAGACAGTGGCCCTCTGATCCGGGTCCCTCCTACTCTCTCGAGTGCCCTCTTCAGACAGTGACCCTCTGAGCCAGACCTTTCAAACCCCCTCGAGTGCCCTCACTAGGCAGTGCCCTTTTGACCCAACCCTTTCTACCCCCTCGAGTGCCCTCTTCAGACAGTGGCCCTTTGAGCCAGGTACTTTCTACCTACCCTCTCGAGTGCCCTCTTATAGACAGTTGCTATCTGAGCCAGACCCTTCCTACCCCCTCGAGTGCCCTCTCTAGGCAGTGCCCCTCTGACCCTACCCTTTCTATCCCCTCAAGTGCCCTTTTCAGACAGTGGCCCTCTGGCCCAACCCTTTCTAGCCCCTCGAGCATCGTCTTCAGAGAGTGCCCCTCTGACCCAACACCTTCTACCCACTTGAGAGCCCTTTTTAGACATTGACCCTCTGACCCAACCCTTTCTACCCCCTCAAGCGTCCTCTTCAGACAGTGTCCCTCTGAACCAACCCTTTCTACCCTCTAGAATGCCCTCTACAGACAGTGCCCCTCTGACTGAACCCTTTCTACCCCTCGAGTGCCCTTTTCAGACAGTGGCCCTTCTGTCCCAACCCATTCTACCCCTAGAATGCCCTCTTCTGATATTGGCCCTTTGACCCAACCCTTTCTACCCCCTCGAGTGCCCTCTTCAGTCAGTGCTCCTTTGACCCAACCATTTCTTCACCTCTAGTGTCCTCTCCAGACAGTGGCCCTCTGACCCAGGCCCTTACGACCCCCTCGAGGGACCCCTTCAGTCAGTGGCCTTTTGACCCAACTCTTTCTACCGTCTTGAGTGCCCTCTTCAGACAGTGGCCCTTTGACCAAACCCTGTCTACCCCCTCAGTGTCCTCTTCAGACAGTGACCCTCTGACCCAACTCTTTCTACCCCTCCAGTGCTCTCTTCAGACAGTGTCCCGCTGCCCCAATCCTTTCTACCCCCCCCCCAGTGTTCTCATCAGACAGTGCCCCTCTGACCCAACCCTTTCTACCCTCTTGAGTGCCCTTTCCAGAAAGTGCCCCTCTGCCCCAACCCTTTGTCTCTCCTCCAGTACCCTCTCCAGGCACTGTGCATAAATATGGATTTGCTGCATTAGCCACATAATCTGTCATCTGCTGCCTAATCTGCAGATTTAACCCAAAAAATTGTTTCTATCTCAAACGGATCAAAAGTTACCAAACACATGCTGGTGCGTTTGTGCGCAGTGGAAGGTCATCTTCCAGGTGCCTATTTGACTATTTGGTTGCTAAGCTGGTACTAAGAAGGTGAAAACTTTACCCAGACAGTATGAACGTGTAAAAATGACAAAATAATAAAGAAGTAATACTATTAAAAAAATGTGCCGCATTATATTACAGCACATAATTTTCCTTTTCTTAATGATTTATTTAGTCAATCCTGCCTCATAATTCCTGTGGCCCTGCCCATATGGTAGTCAGACCACTTTTTTAGCTTCATTAACAAACCACTTTCATTTGAGTGTCTGGCCTATTTTCTGTACCCACTTCGACCCTGTTTGTACTGTGCAGAGCTGTGTGTCCACACATGGGGTGTTCAGCCAAGCTGCCTTTCAAAGTGTTTTTTTTGTTTACCTAGAGCTAGTTTGTTATTACTCACAGCAATCTGTGCTGCATCCAGTTTAGTTCATACATTCTCCACTATTGCACATGTTCTCCTTTTATTTCTGCAATTTTCACTGCTGTGAGCGAAAGAGTCACTGGCAAGGTTTGAGACGCAGACTCTGTGCCTATGACCTTGGCAGCCAAAATATCAAAATTATTGGTGGCGCTCGGGTTAAATGAGGCAATGTTTATTATAAATATGAAGGGATTACAAGTTGAGCGGTAATCAATATAATCCACTTTAAGATTGGCAGATTATTTTAAAAAGTTGTAAACAGTTATGTCAGCCAATTAAAAAACATTTGCTCAAACACTGATTGATCTGTCCCCTGCCATTTCTCCTCGCACACTGACCCCTTTACTGAAACACTGGTTCTCTCAGCTCCTTCCATGTCATCACTCTGCTCTCTGGCCCTACTGCTCACGCACTGCCCCCTCTGTTTAAGCACTGCCCCCTCTGCTAACGCACTGCCCCCTCTGCACACACATTGCCCCCTCTGCTCACACACTGCCCCTGTTCGCTGCCCAATCAGCTCCTCACACAGTACTACCACGGTTGTCACACACTGCTAGATTGTTTCCTTTTTTGAGGGTTCCGGGAGGTGGTCCTGGTGGTAGGGATTTCAAGTTACACTTCAAAAGCTAATGTTGTACACCCCTATGGGAGTTACTACTGCAGCCGGACAGGTCCCTGCCAGTCACTGTCCTATTCTGAGTAGTCTGGACGAGCCCGCCCCCTACAACCTTCCCTGAGCCAAGTAGACTCGCTCAATAGTAACTGCATCTCACGGCTAAAGGATGTCCCCCTCGAGAAAATCGTCAACAAACAGCTAACCCGATACCTCGAAGAAAACAGCATCCTGGACCCATCCCAATCGGGGTTCCGCAGCAACCACAGCACTGAGACTGCCCTCATCGCCGCCACCGACGACATCAGGATCCTGCTGGACAACGGTGAGACCGCAGCCCTCATCCTGCTGGACCTCTCCGCCGCCTTCGACACTGTCTGCCACCGCACTCTACGCGCACGCCTCCACGACGCAGGGATCCGAGACAAGGCCCTGGAATGGTTCCACCTCCTTCCTCGCCGGCAGAACCCAGAGAGTCCGCCTCCCACCATTCCGATCCGAAGCCTCCGAGATCATCTGCGGCGTACCCCAGGGATCGTCCCTCAGCCCAACACTGTTCAACATCTACATGGCCCCGCTCGCACGCATCGCCAGACAGCACGACCGCAACATAATCTCCTACGCCGACGACACTCAACTGATCCTCTCCCTCACCAAGGACCCCCTCGCCGCCAAATCCAACCTCCATGAAGGAATGAAGGCCGTCGCCGATTGGATGAAGATCAGCCGACTAAAACTGAACACGGAGAAGACAGAGGTCCTCATCCTCGGCTCCAACCCCTCAGCCTGGGACGACTCCTGGTGGCCAACGACGCTGGGAGCAGCCCCGACACCCACCGACCACGCACGCAACCTGGGAGTCATCCTCGACTCAACGCCCTCCATGGCCAAGCAAGTCAACGCAGTCTCATCCTCCTGCTTCAACACCCTCCGCATGCTTCGCAAGATCTACAGGTGGATCCCGACAGACACAAGAAGAACAGTCACCCAGGCCCTCGTCAGCAGCAGACTTGACTATGGGAACGCACTCTACGCGGGAGCCCCGGTCAAGCTCATCAAGCGACTGCAACGCATACAAAACGCCTCCGCACGCCTGATCCTCGATGTACCACGCCACAGCCACATCACCCCCACCTGAGGAACCTGCACTGGCTCCCCGTCGACAGGAGAATCTCCTTCAAACTCCTCATCCACGCACACAAGGCACTCCACAAGACTGGCCCAGCCTACCTCAACAGACGACTCCTCTTCTACGTCCCCAACCGCCAACTCCGCTCCGCCGACCTCTCCCTCGCCACCGTCCCTCGCATTCGAAGAACCACCATCGGCGGCAGATCCTTCTCCCACCTCGCCGCCAAGACCTGGAACACCCTTCCACTAAGCCTACGACAGACCCAAGACCTGCTGACCTTCAGGAGGCTACTCAAGACCTGGTTGTTCGACCAGTAGCAGCACCCCCCTCCCTTTTTTCCCCCAGCGCCTTGAGACCCTCGCGGGTAAGTAGTGCGCTTTACAAATTCTGTGATTGATTGATTGATTGATTGATAGTTGATTCTTCAACTATCCTACATAATTCTTGCATTTGGATGGTCACTTTCTTGGGGGACTTTTGCTTTATAATTTGCTCTCAACAACATTTACACTTCTGTTTAATTGCATTCTTCGTGCTTTGAGGACTGCAGTTTTACAGCAGGCGATCCCCATTTGTACAACACCACATAACAAAAGGAACACGATGATAACTAGCAAAAATTATATGCACAAACCGGTAATCCATTGGGGGAGCCAGGAGAACCAACTCGAAAACCACTTCTGCTAAGGGGCACCTCCTCCTCAAGCATGCCTCTTTGTAAATTATGCGCTGCTTGGATGGCAAGTGTCAATGTTTATTGTTCATGTCATTCCCTGGGATGAATGTGCAGCAGGATGCACCGATCTTGGCACACACACCTCCCTCCATTGCGGTCATTAAATCCAAAACATACCAGTGCTGCATCACCATGGGGTGGTTTGCTCAAAGTTCTTCCTTGATCAGATTGAGGCCAAGCTCAGTACTGTTCAGCATTTTAAGCATTTCCCTTCTGGTGATTTGTAACTAGTGGGCATTGGCTTTTCTCTGCAGGGTAAAGAAAGGTATTGATTCTCCTGCCTACACTTGTGAATCGGTAAATAGTATGAACACTTCTGGAATGCCTTTGTACTGAGCCCAGCCAAAACAGTTTGTAGTTGTCTTCTCGCATGCTTGGTGCCATAAGGTAGTATTTGTCCTTAACCCCTTCGATGCTTATGACGAGCTGGACTCGTCATGGCACACAGTGGTCGTGTGCTCATGACGAGTCCAGCTCGTCATAAGACCCACCCACGGGGGAAGCGCTGGCGCTCCCCCCGTGGGAATGCGATCGTTGTGTTTTTTTGGGGGAAGGCAGGGGAAGGGCTTCCCCTGCCTCCCCCCGCCATCAATGACGTCAGCGCGCGAGGCGAGCTGACGTCATTGAGAGTTTCCTTTCTTCCCGACGCGCTGGAAGCCATTTGCTTCCAGCGCGTCGGAGAAATCAGGTGAGTTTTGGCTCCGGGGAGGGGGGTTTGAAACAAAAGAGGCATCGAGGGAAAGGAAAGGGTTTTCCTTTCCCCCGATGCCTCTTTTGTGCATTCCTGCTGCACGATCATGCGATCGTGCAGCAGGAATGCCCACTAGACACCAGGGAATTCTTTTTTTTGACATGGGAGGGGAGCAGGACATAGCGCCCTTGAGCCCTGTGTAGGAAGGTGGAATCTGACTATATGGTTGCCCCCACTTTTTTTTATGGTGTTTTGCTGGTTTATGACTTAGTTGGACTGGGATCCTGCTATCCAGGGCCCCAGTCTATCTGCTTTCTCTGTAAAATGGTTTCCATGTGCCTTAGGCACATCTCTGATTGGAATCTGGAGTGCCCTTATAAGTCCCTAGTATATGGTATACTATGTACCAAGGGCATAGGTACCTCAGAGGCCTACCAGGGGCTGCAGCATGTATTGTGCCACCCTGGAAGGCCATCCAAACTGACACCACAGGTCTGCTACTGCAGCCTGGGTAAGGTGGTGCCTGCACCCCTTACTGTGATATAGGTTACCTATATCACTAAATACATACACACCTATAAACCTATAAGTCACTCCTAAGGCAGGCCTTATCAATCCTAAAGGCAGAGTGCATGGTTCCTATGTGAGAGGGTGCCCTGCATGAGCAGGGCCCCTCTGCAGCGTTCGGAGACCATCTCTGATGCTGTTTGTAGTGCAGCCTGACCATATACTCTTAAGCGCATTATATCCTCGCGGTAAAATGCTAACTTTGGAATGGCTGCACCTAAACATGTCGTGTTTGGTGTCAAACATCTTGGAATACTACCCCCCCCGCCAATCCTGGCGGCGGGGGTTGCATTCCACCCTTCTAGAGGGAAAGACATGTTAACTCTGGCTTACCCGGTAACTTCTTTCTGAAGCCCTGGCATCACAAAATGGATGCTGCTGCCACAGACACAAGTCTGGCCTCCTGCTGCTGGACGAAACTCCGGCAGGGGAGGTCTGGACAATAGGTTTCCTGTTGCAGGGATAATGTGTATTGGGGCTGGGTGGGTGCACTCTTAGAGTGCTTTGAAGTCCTGCACTGGGGGAGCAAAAGGCTCCTCTGTGCATATGCCAGTTCAAACCAGCTCAGGGGCTACCTGCCCCTGCTCTGGCGCGAAACTGGACAAAGGGAAGTGGGTGTAGCCACCCCTCCCTTGACCCTCCCATAGGTGGGGTCATAGAGTTAGTCCCTCCCTGTTTTACTGGTTAAAATGGGGAACCCTTGCCACAGCAAGAGTAGATTATACCTGGACGAAACTCTGAAACTGAATCCTGGACCTTCGACGCTCTACGACAAGATTAGAGGACTGAAGAATCTCCCTTGGGGTCAAGGAGTGACTCCCCTGCTTGGCAGGCACCAAAAAGCATCTGTCCGGTTCGCATTTCTGAAGCTCCCGTCGGACGCCGAAGTCATCGCATCACCAGAGGTGGATTCTCAGACTTCCCGAGGCTACCCTGAGTCCCCAGCAAAGCTGAGGCCCGTGGCTATCGTGGGTGACTTGAGACCGTGACCCCTGGACACCGAGCACATTTGCAAGTGCATCATCTTCTGGATCTCCCAAGAAGTCGTGCTTTGGGCTCCGAGTAGCCCTAGCCTCCAGCACCACCTGCACCGAAGATCACTGGCCCCCACTCCACGAGTGTCCTGTAAGCCAGCTCCACGTGCGGCGTCACGAGGCTCCTTCGCAGTCGCTAGCCCATTGGCTAGTAGCCCTTAACGAAGGCCAATCCTTTTCTTACTTGGCATCCTGGTTGCTGCAGGCCTGCCCTCACTTACCCTCGCTGGGCGAGTTCCACAGACCTTGCTGGTCTGCACCATCGACGATCTACATCTTACTCGAGACTTGCCGTTGCCAAGGCTTGTTGGGTCCAATCCGGTCGCCGACACCTCAGCACTCGACAGACATCGAGTACCAGCCCGAATCCTTCTCCTGGTCGCCGACAACGCCTCCCGGACCTCGTGGCTGAAGAGTCAAGACGACCATCAACGCACCTGAAGCACTCGACATCGGTGGGCATCTGTCCATCGCCTTCCTGGTCACTGGCTAGTGACCCAGACTCTGTCCCCTCTGCTTTCAGGTTCTTCAGAACTCCGATCCACTCTTGGATCCACCCGGACACTTTTCTCTTGGCCGCCAGCAGCACTTTGCAGCAGATCGCCATTCGAATCGACGACGAAACCCGACCCCGAAAGGCACCTATGCACCCGGCTTCCCTGGGTGAGGTAACACGAGTACTCCGGTGCTCCCGTGGGTAGAGACTCTTCAAAGTCCTAGATCTCAAAGGGTTTTGTCCTAGTCCTCTTTTAAGTGTCCCTTTTCTCTATTTTCCCGATCCCGACTTTCTCCATAGAAGTTAACGGCGTATCGCGGTTGTGTATTTACACTGCACGCGTCTCCCGTGGGTCCCCTGTGTCACTACCTTGGGTGGTTCCTTGTGGTCCAAGCACTTCTAGAGGCTCTAGGCCTAGTGTCTAGTTCAGTCGTGGTTCGCATACCACTTTATTGGTATATGGTTTGGTACGCCCCTAGGGCCCAAACGTGTATTTGTGCTATTACTGTGATTTAAGATCTTATAACTTATGTACTTCGAACTCTAGCCTCATAAAGAGACTAGAGGGGTGTGTTTAGTAATAAATACATATATTTTGAATATATACCTGGTGTGGTGCTCTTTCATTTGGTCACTCAAGAGATTATAGACTGGTAAAACAAGCTGCTTTACATTCCTTCAAGACTTAGCCTGAAGGCTGCTCTCCATAGCTACCACTAGGATAGCTTTCAATAAAGGTTGTCTTTAACCTATCTCCAATAAGGGGTTGTTTGGACTGGTGCAAGGTGCCCACTATAATTAGTGGACAGCATATGCCAGGCCAACTTCTCACATTGGTGTGCAGCGTGTGGGATTCCAGCTTGCTATTGTTTTACCAGATAATCTCAATTGAATTGATCAACTGAAAACCACTAAAGGTACCTAAGGTACATATAATTTAAGCTTAGAATAACAGTAAGTTCTACTGAACTTAGAGTTGTGTGTTAAGGGATAGCACAACCCTTTCTACAACTCAAGAGAGTTTAGTAGGCCACACTAGAGTAGGTAGTGCATACACCACACCACACTAGTAATGTCTTTAAGGGCAGGATCCAAAGAATCCTTGCAGGAAGCCATTGAGCTTCCACCCTCCAAGTATGATACACTCCCATTCTTGGAATTGAGAGCTTTATGTAACTTGAGAAAAATAAGGACAGGCCAAAGCCCCACCACCCAACACCTCAAGGAGTTGTTGGTGGCTTATGACCTTAGTAAGCCTGTAGGGACTGAAGGGGTAGGAGCTGAGGGTGGGGCAGGAGAAGAGGAGGACGCTAGGGGTACCAGTACCCCCAGCCCCCCTCTGAAACTGGCCAGGAGGGTGACAATGACCCTGACCTGGAAAACCCAATCCCTCCTGTGGATGATGATGAGGATGATCAAGATGATGCCCTCTTTGTCCCCCAGGAAGGATTAAGAGTGTGCCCAGAAGGTCTAGGTCTCCTTCTCAGGAGTCTAACCACTCTGGCACCTCCATAGGGAGCTCTGTCTCATCTCATAGGAGGGAATCCTCTCATGAGAGAAGAAAGAGACTGGTCCAGTATGAGGAAACTCAGCTGGAAATCAGAAAAAAGCAATTGGCTTTAGATAGGGAATCCCTAGATCTCCTTAGAGAGAGAAGAAAGTTGGGACTAGAGTCCCATGGTGGCAACAATATCCCTAGAGATAGGGAAAGGTCTTATGACCATAGAAACCTAAACAAGATTGTCCCTCCCTACCAGAGTGGGGATGACATCCACAAATGGATAACTGCACTGGAGAGGGCCTGTAAAGTTCAGAAGGTCCCCCAGAGGCAGTGGGCAGCAATCTTGTGGCTCTCCTTTGCAGACAAAGGTAGAGACAAGCTCCTCACTGTAAGAGAAGAGGATGCTGACAATTACACAGTCTTGAAGAGTGCTCTGATAGATGGGTTTGGCCTAACCACTGAACAGTATAGGTTGAAGTTCAGAGACACCCAAAAGCTCAGACTCAAGACTGGGTTGATTTTGTAGATTGTGCTACAAAGGCTCTGGAAGGTTGGATACATGGCAACAAAGTGCATGACTTTTTAGGATTGTACAATTTGATTATGAGGAGCAGATCCTTAATAATTGTCAAAACCAGCTTTTGCACCAGTATCTGGTGGACTCTGATCTGACCTCTCCCCAAGAATTGGGAAAGAAGGCAGACAAATGGGTCAGAACCAGAGTAAAAACTAGAAATCAGGGTGGTGACCAGAAGAAAGATTCTACTAAGTCCCAAGAGAAAGGTGGGGATAAATCTAAGGATAAGTCCCCTACAGGGCCCCAAAATTCCTCTTCTGGGGGTGGGTCCCAAACTCCTTCCTCTCCTGAAAAGAAACCATATTGCCATGTCTGTAAAAGCCTGGGCACTGGAAAACTGATCCCAGTTGCCCCAGGATTGGCAATAAAGAAAATGTTCCTCCCACAACTACTACCACCCCTCCTGGTACTACCAGTAGTAATCCTCCAGTTGGGAGTAGTGCACCCAAAAAGTTAGGTGCTTTTGCAAGAGGAACAGAGGTGGGCCCCTAGTTTAGACAGGGACCCCTCAACAGACTCCTCTGACTCTGATGGTGGTATAGGATTTGCCACCTTTACCATGGGTCCCATAGCATTGGGCAGGTACAGATTGGAGCCAATAATTAATGGTCAGAAAGCTGTGGCATTTAGGGACACAGGGGCTAGTGTCACCATGGTGGCAGGGAAACTAGTCCCCCTCACCAGCTTTTACCTGAGTTTAAATACCAGGTGACCAACATTGATGGTGTCAGAACAGATCACCCCATGGCCATAGTCAATCTCAGCTGGGAGGGGTCACAGGCCCAAAGAGAGTGGCAGTGTCCCCAACCCTACCTGTAGATTGCCTGATGGGAAATGATCTGGAAATTTCAGCCTGGGCTGAAGTTGAACACCAAACCCATCTTAGGATGCTGGGCGTCCCTGTAAAGGTTAGTGGGGCTGTAATGGCCACAGCCCCAGCCCAAGAATTTGGAGAGATGGAGCCTGAAAGAATGGCCCACTCTCCCCCAAAAGAGAGCACAAGGGTTGAAGAAAAGTCTTCTTCCCTCCAGACAGTAGGTAAGGGTCAGCCTCCTCAGGGAACTGACCCTACCCCTAGTGAAGGAACTGCCCCAGAGGTAGTCAGGCCTGGCCTGGCCACACCCCTGATGGCAGAGGACCCTTCCAAGGTGGTACCCAGTCTGGAGCAGGTAACCTGCCCCTCTCTACCCTGCCTCAGTCAGCCCAGGGCTGCAGAGGTCAGGGAGATCAGTGGACCCCCAGGGCCCCCTGTCCAGAGGAAGCCCCCATCAGCAGATTAGGGGCACCCAGTCTAGTAGCCCTAGCCAGGTGAAAATTCCTCTACACACTGAGGGATCCCCCATACCTTTATGTAGGGATCTCCCCCAGAAGGACTCTGGTAGGCAAGGGCAAACCTGGGACCAGAAGGTTCCAAACCTGCCATGTCCCTCCAGTAGTCCATCCAAAGGGACCCAACCCCCAGCTGTAGGCAGCCAAAGGTTGACCCTTAGAGCAAAGTGCAACTCAGTCATGGAAAGACAGGCATACATGGTGACCAGTGATCTGAGGAAGCTGAGGCCAACATTCCTAGGGCCTCACTTCCCTACTCAGCCACCTCACCAGCCTTGTACTTTACCTAAGCACACCACAGGTAGTGATGCCCCATGGTGGAGACCCTCTCATACCCTTAGGGTGAGGGATTGCTTAGTGGACCATAAGACAGGGGGCAACCATGCTAGTGCAGGTGCTTCCTTATATGACCACTTAGTCAATGAAGGCTCAACTGGCCAAGGTTAGCCTTATCTCCTTTCGTTTGGGGGGTTATGTAGGAAGGTGGAATCTGACTATATGGTTGCCCCCACTTTTTTATGGTGTTTTGCTGGTTTATGACTTAGTTGGACTGGGATCCTGCTATCCAGGGCCCCAGTCTATCTGCTTTCTCTGTAAAATGGTTTCCATGTGCCTTAGGCACATCTCTGATTGGAATCTGGAGTGCCCTTATAAGTCCCTAGTATATGGTATACTATGTACCAAGGGCATAGGTACCTCAGAGGCCTACCAGGGGCTGCAGCACGTATTGTGCCACCCCTGGAAGGCCATCCAAACTGACACCACAGGTCTGCTACTGCAGCCTGGGTAAGGTGGTGCATGCACCCCTTACTGTGATATAGGTTACCTATATCACTAAATACATACACACATATAAACCTATAAGTCACTCCTAAGGCAGGCCTTATCAATCCTAAAGGCAGAGTGCATGGTTCCTATGTGAGAGGGTGCCCCTGCATGAGCAGGGCCCCTCTGCAGCGTTCGGAGACCATCTCTGATGCTGTTTGTAGTGCAGCCTGACCATATACTCTTAAGCGCATTATATCCTCGCAGTAAAATGCTAACTTTGGAATGGCTGCACCTAAACATGTCGTGTTTGGTGTCAAACATCTTGGAATACTACCCCCCCGCCAATCCTGGCGGCGGGGGTAGCATTCCACCCTTCTAGAGGGAAAGACATGTTAACTCTGGCTTACCCGGTAACTTCTTTCTGAAGCCCTGGCATCACAAAATGGATGCTGCTGCCACAGACACAAGTCTGGCCTCCTGCTGCTGGACGAAACTCCGGCAGGGGAGGCCTGGACAATAGGTTTCCTGTTGCAGGGAGGTGTGACCACCTCCCCAGACAGGATAATGTGTATTGGGGCTGGGTGGGTGCACTCTTAGAGTGCTTTGAAGTCCTGCACTGGGGGAGCAAAAGGCTCCTCTGTGCATATGCCAGTTCAAACCAGCTCAGGGGCTACCTGCCCCTGCTCTGGCGCGAAACTGGACAAAGGGAAGTGGGTGTAGCCACCCCCTCCCTTGACCCTCCCATAGGTGGGGTCATAGAGTTAGTCCCTCCCTGTTTTACTGGTTAAAATGGGGAACCCTTGCCACAGCAAGAGTAGATTATACCTGGACGAAACTCTGAAACTGAATCCTGGACCTTCGACGCTCTACGACAAGATTAGAGGACTGAAGAATCTCCCTTGGGGTCAAGGAGTGACTCCCCTGCTTGGCAGGCACCAAAGAAGCATCTGTCCGGTTCGCATTTCTGAAGCTCCCGTCGGACGCCGAAGTCATCGCATCACCAGAGGTGGATTCTCAGACTTCCCGAGGCTACCCTGAGTCCCCAGCAAAGCTGAGGCCCGTGGCTATCGTGGGTGACTTGAGACCGTGACCCCTGGACACCGAGCACATTTGCAAGTGCATCATCTTCTGGGTCTCCCAAGAAGTCGTGCTTTGGGCTCCGAGTAGCCCTAGCCTCCAGCACCACCTGCACCGAAGATCACTGGCCCCCACTCCACGAGTGTCCTGTAAGCCAGCTCCACGTGCGGCGTCACGAGGCTCCTTCGCGGTCGCTATCCCGTTGGCTAGTAGCCCTTAACGGAGTCCAATCCTTTTCTTACTTGGCATCCTGGTTGCTCCAGGCCTGCCCTCACTTACCCTCGCTGGGCGAGTTCCACAGACCTTGCTGGTCTGCACCATCGACGATCTACATCTTACTCGAGACTTGCCGTTGCCAAGGCTTGTTGGGTCCAATCCGGTCGCCGACACCTCAGCACTCGACAGACATCGAGTACCAGCCCGAATCCTGCTCCTGGTCGCCGACAACGCCTCCCGGACCTCGTGGCTGAAGAGTCAAGACGACCGTCAACGCACCTGAAGCACTCGACATCGGTGGGCATCTGTCCATCGCCTTCCTGGTCACTGGCTAGTGACCCAGACTCTGTCCCCTCTGCTTTCAGGTTCTTCAGAACTCCGATCCACTCTTGGATCCACCCGGACACTTTTCTCTTGGCCGCCAGCAGCACTTTGCAGCAGATCGCCATTCGAATCGACGACGAAACCCGACCCCGAAAGGCACCTATGCACCCGGCTTCCCTGGGTGAGGTAACACGAGTACTCCGGTGCTCCCGTGGGTAGAGACTCTCCAAAGTCCTAGATCTCAAAGGGTTTTGTCCTAGTCCTCTTTTAAGTGTCCCTTTTCTCTATTTTCCCGATCCCGACTTTCTCCATAGAAGTTAACGGCGTATCGCGGTTGTGTATTTACACTGCACGCGTCTCCCGTGGGTCCCCTGTGTCACTACCTTGGGTGGTTCCTTGTGGTCCAAGCACTTCTAGAGGCTCTAGGCCTAGTGTCTAGTTCAGTCGTGGTTCGCATACCACTTTATTGGTATATGGTTTGGTACTCCCCTAGGGCCCAAACGTGTATTTGTGCTATTACTGTGATTTAAGATCTTATAACTTATGTACTTCGAACTCTAGCCTCATAAAGAGACTAGAGGGGTGTGTTTAGTAATAAATACATATATTTTGAATATATACCTGGTGTGGTGCTCTTTCATTTGGTCACTCAAGAGATTATAGACTGGTAAAACAAGCTGCTTTACATTCCTTCAAGACTTAGCCTGAAGGCTGCTCTCCATAGCTACCACTAGGATAGCTTTCAATAAAGGTTGTCTTTAACCTATCTCCAATAAGGGGTTGTTTGGACTGGTGCAAGGTGCCCACTATAATTAGTGGACAGCATATGCCAGGCCAACTTCTCACACCCTGCAATACTTCCTTCCATTTCACAATGTAGCACATACTGCTGAGCTAATTTGGACCTTAACAGCCACCAAAGAGCACTCTTGCAATATGAGCAAAGTAGCCAAAACTCCTGCATATGACGCGCCTACCCCTTCGTGTTCTGATTTAATTAAGCCATACCCAGGCTGATTCATTTGGTACATCTCGATCGCCCACTCCCAGTATTGTGACTTTAGGGAGTACATCTTGTACCACTTTTTAAAATGTCTTTAATTGTTTTTTGTAAAGATAGAAACCACCAACAAAATAGACACTGTAGCATGTCGAACCACATTTGAGTTGTCATTTCAGGTGGAGAGCTAACAGTGTTTTTAAACTCTAAGCATTATGTCTTAATAAGACATACACCAGAGACAATCTCATATTCAATCATACAACTGCAAGGAAATGCGTAAAGAGTGAGCTCAGGCATATACAGGCGAATGAAGCTGAATGAGAGTAGAATAGGCTGTGGCTATCTGGGTAGAAGGAGATGGGGTAGGGACCTGGAAACCCAGAGGAAAGCAGGGGTTTTAGGATCTTGAATAGGGAGCTGAGGATATGGGCCAGTCGGCGGAACCACTGGGATATCCAGGCTGGAGAATCCGGTGTTATGGGAGGTTCTGGATCAAATAGATGGGAGGGGGATTATAAGCAATGGAAGGGCTCATCCAGCCAACTAAAGACAGATGGAGTCTGCCAAGGTCACATGGCCACGGTCAGGATAAAGGGGTTTACTGTTGTACGAGATGGGACTGGACAACAGGAAAGCTCAGGAGGGCGCGGTATCACCACTGTGTGGGACCACTAGTTTGACAAGCAATTGATCCCACTCTTGGACAATCATCTAGCGCCATATTTCCTTAGCCTCTTCCCTTGGAAGGACCACTGCTTCAGCTCTAGCACATGTATTCAGCACCTGTCTCCAGGTTACTCTGGAGTGGGGCTGTGGGCTTTACATTCCATGTTGAGGGTGCATTTTGTAAGGATCAGGGACAGGTTATTAAAGTGAGTGACCACCTTGTGCTTCTTGGGGTGTTTGTATATTCCCAGGGCCCGTATTGTCTACCCTTGGTAACTTCGTATTGGAGCTAAGCTTTTGAGGTTCCTCTGCCCAGTAAGATCGCAGTTGCGGGCAGTCCCATAGCATGTGTTTAAAGTCTGGTTGTGGGGAGCTGCATCTGGCACATGCGTCTAAAGCCTTGGGGAGAATTTTGTGTAGCCTTTTAGAGGATAGGTAAATTCTATGTAATATGTAAAATGTAATCAATTTTAGATGAGCATTCCTAGAAATTCTATAGGGATACTCCAGGGTTTTCTCACACACTTTGTCAAGTAGGGCCCTGCTCAATTCTTCCTCCCACATCTCTCTCAAGGATTGTAGGGAGGTCTGAGTGTGAGCTACAAGGGCTGTAGACAGCCAATTATGTGTAGGGTGTGTACAAGTTGTTGAGTGGTTGGCTTGGAATAGCCTGCCATTCCTGAGCATAAGTAAGGAACTGGTCTTCATGGAGGTCAAACTCAGAGTTTGAAGTTGTTGAAGTTGGCCATCTTGGAAAAGTGAGGCGATTCCAGCTTGGTCTTAGAACCTCAACTCATGAAAGCGCTGATATCCATTGAGTCAGGAATTCTAGAGAGAGCCTCTAAAGATATAATTCTGTCCAGGCGAGCATAGAGATTGCGGGCTGGGGAGTAAAAGGAGTAAAGGCGAACACCAGAGTTATGGCAGTTCCATACATCCTGTAAGGACCAATGTCGGAGCCAAGAAACCAGGCTTCCCCTGCCTCCCCCCGCCCCCCCATCAATGACGTCAGCGCGCGAGGCGCGCTGACGTCATTGAGGGTTTCCCTTTCTTCCCCGACGCGCTGGAAGCCATTTGCTTCCAGCGCGTCGGGGAAATCAGGTGAGTTTTGGCTCCGGGGAGGGGGGGTTTGAAACAAAAGAGGCATCGAGGGAAAGGAAAGGGTTTTCCTTTCCCCCGATGCCTCTTTTGTGCATTCCTGCTGCACGATCATGCGATCGTGCAGCAGGAATGCCCACTAGACACCAGGGAATTCTTTTTTTTTTTTAAATGTAAATGAAAATACTGTTTGGGGGAGCGGCCCCTTGGGCAAGGGTCGCTCCCCTTTTGGGGGCCATATGTTTTTGTGCTCTGCCCCCCTGGGGGGGGCAGTTTTTCGTATTGTACCCAGGGAGAAACGGTGGGGAGTGGCCCCTTGGGCAAGGGTCACTCTCCTTTGGGGGCAATATTTGTGGCTGTGTCTGCCCCCCAGGAGGGCAGATCGCCATGTTTTTTTTAACAAATTGGGCCCAATAGACCACCAGGGATTTGTTTGAGGGGAGTGGCCCCTTGAGCAAGGGTTGCTCCCCTTTGGGGAGCATTAATTTGGCCGTTTCTGCCATCCTGAGGAGCAGATTGGCTGATTTGTTTTTTTGTCGGTCCACTAGGCCACCAGGGTTTTTTTATGTTGGGGAGCGGCCCCTTGGGCAAGGGTCGCTCCCCTTTATGGGAGGATGATTGTGGCCATTTCTGCCCTCTTTGGGTGGCAGAATAGCAGTATGTTTTTAGGCCCATCTGCCCCCAAGGAGGGCAGAAGCCAGTAGTCACCAGGGTTTTTTTAATTTTTGTGTTGGGGAGTGGCCAAAAGGGCAAGGGTTGCTCCCCTTTTACGGGGTGAATATTGTATTTATACTCTTTGGCCCACCTACCCCTTAGCTTGGCTGGTGGATTGTGTGTGGACTGGTGCATTATTTGCATTTTATGATTGTAATGTTTTTTTCTCCTTTTTATTCTAGTGTAAAGCTTTTGATTCCTGTTTGCGGTTTCGGCAGTGGTTGTTCTGCAGTTTTGCGTAATTGCATTTATTTGGTAAGAAAAATATTTTTGTTGTGTGTACTCCAAATGAGTATTTTTGTCATGCATGAATGAATTTTTTTGTAAGTGGTGTCATAATGGCAGCATATTTGTTAGTGTTCAGAGCATGAAATTCTTTGCGATGTTTTGCATTGTCTTATGTGTAATTTTTTTTTCTTCTTTTTTAGTGGGATATTGTTGATCTTCACTGTGTCTGTGCAGAGTAGGTGGTGGTGAGTCTAGCTGCTTCTGTCACGTGAGTGGTATAGTGTTGGAGTATATAGGTCTTTGTGATAAAGCTACATTTTGTTTATTTCTTTTTTTACAAAGGGTTTGTTGTTGTTGACTTGTTTGACAAGTAACCTTTATTAGTAAGCATTATGGCTAGCCGTAGAATGACTGCTCAGCAGGTGGTTGGTTTGCTTCTTGAATCTTCCTCTGAGCAGGATTATGAGACTGACAGTGCGTCTGAGGGAGAGGAGTGAGGGGAAGATTCAGGCAGTGAGTTTTCTCTCCACATGGAATCATCGGATGATGAAGGTACTCTCAGTGCAGATGAAGGTACTCTCGGTGTGGATGAATCTACTCTCAGTGCGGATGAAGTGCCTGTTTTAGAGGAGGATACTACTGTGCCGATGGTGCAAGAGGCATCTGGATTGCAGCGTGGGGCTGCTAGGCTTCCTACTGGAAGTGCTGGACTCTGGGTTGATCCAAACATGGTGCAGCCGGTGTTGCCTGCCTTTAGTGGTTATGCAGGGTGTAGAGTGGATTGTGAACATTATTTGCCTATACAGTATTTTCAGTTGTTTATGGATGATGTATTTTTGGGTGAGATTGTTGAGCAGACTAATTTGTATGCTGAACAGTTTTTGAGGGACAACAGTGCCAGACTTAGGCCCCATTCTAGAGCTACCCGGTGGAGTCCCACAAATCTGGAAGAGATGAAGAAGTTTTTGGGTTTGACTTTTTTGATGGGTTTGATAAGGAAGCCGTCCATGGGTTCATATTGGTCTACCAGTCCCTTGATGGCAACGGCCATATTTCCTGCAGTTATGACTCGTGATCGGTATTTACTTTTGCTTCGGATGCTGCATTTTGTTGATAATGGTTTGGCGTTGCCATGAGATCACCCTGAAAGTGACCGTCTTTTTAAGATTCGGCCTGTTCTTGATCACTTTGTAGATCGATTTTCAGAGATCTATACTCCAGGGAAAGAAATATCTATTGATGAGTCTTTGGTCCTGTTCAAGGGCCGTTTGGTTTTTAGGCAGTACATTCCTAGCAAGAGGGCACGCTATGGAATTAAGCTGTATATGTTGTCTGAGAGTAGGACAGGATATGTTTTTAATTTGCGTGTGTACACTGGTAGGGATTCCACTATTGACCCCCCTGGTTGTCCGTCCACTTTTGGAGTTTCAGAGAAAATTGTGTGGGATCTTGCTAGAGGACTGTTTAACAGAGGCCACCATTTGTACCTTGATAACTTCTACACTGCTGTGCAATTGTTTAAGGAATTGTTCAAAGTGGACACTTTTGCTTGTGGCACAATCCGCTCTAACCGTAAAGGTTATCCAAAAGAGCTTGTTTGCAAAAAACTTCAGAGGGGACAGTGCAGTTCCTTGCGTAGTGATGAACTACTAGCTGTGAAATTTGTGGACAGGAGGGATGTGTACATGCTGACTACCATCCATGATGAGAGTACTTCACCTGTGGCTGTTTGGGGTCAGATTGCTGAAGTGCGCAAACCTGTGTGCATTTTAGACTACAATAAGCACATGGGTGGTGTTGATAGAGTAGATCAGAGGTTGGAACCTTACACTGCTATTCGTAAGGCTTACATTTGGTATAAGAAGTTGGCCATCCATCTCTTCAATTTAGCAACTTTCAATGCTTTTGTTGTGTTCAAGGAGTGTTCTCCTGCGTCAAAGTTGACTTTTGTTCAGTTTCAGGAGTCTGTCATAGGCAGCCTTGTTGTTGTGGAACAGGCAAGTGTTCCTAGAGTTGGAGTGGTGGAGGATGTGGCTCGATTGAAAGATCGCCACTTTCCTGATCACATTCCTCCTACACCCTCAAAAGACTTTCCCACTAGGAGATGTAGAGTCTGTTGGCGAAGAGGTACGTGGAAGGAGACTCGTATGTACTGCCCTGAGTGTCCTTCTAACCCTGGGCTGTGTGTGCCTGCTTGTTATAGAGCGTACCACAAGCAAAAGAATTATTGGGAGCAACCATGAGTGGTAAAGTGAACTGCCTGGTCTGTAATGTTTAAGAATTGTTGTTCTGTTTCAAGGTTGGCATTAGTGCAATGTATTTAGTTTCTGATTTTGTGTTAGTAGATTTGTATCTATTTGCAATTTGTTTGTGTTTTCTTTTTGTATAAAAAAATCCTAAATGTGATGGTGGTGTGTGTAGGCTGGTGCTTGGCTGGCGGTGTGCGTGGAGTGGCGCTTGGCTGGCGGTGTGCGTGGAGTGGCTCTTGGCTGGCGGTGTGCGTGGAGTGGCGCTTGGCTGGCGGTGTGCGTGGAGTGGCGCTTGGCTGGCGGTGTGCGTGGAGTGGCGCTTGGCTGGCGGTGTGCGTGGAGTGGCGCTTGGCTGGCTGTGTGCGTGGAGTGGCGCTTGGCTGGCAGTGTGCGTGGAGTGGCGCTTGGCTGGCGGTGTGCGTGGAGTGGCGCTTGGCTGGCAGTGTGCGTGGAGTGGCGCTTGGCTGGCGGTGTGCGTGGACTGGCGCTCGGGTGGCAGTGTGTGAGTAGTGACTTGCTGCTGGTCACTACACACACTGCTAGCCGAGCGACACTCCACACAATCCATCAGCTTGTGTGGTTGCTGTGTTAGGAATGTGGGCGTGTGAAAGTGATGGGCCCTTGAATGGCGCTGTCTGCTGGTGTGAGTGTTGTAATGGGATGGGCCCGCGGCTGGTGGTGTGAATGGTTTTGTATGTGTCACACGTATGAAAGGTGTATGAATGGCCTGTAAAGAGGTTGGTGCCTTGTCGTGGCTTTACAGCTCACGAGCTGTGAGTCAATGGTTCAGTTTCTCGTCCTTTCAATTATTAACAGTGCATTTCATTTTTGTGAAATCACTTGTTAATACAATTGTATATACTGAACCATCACTCACCCTCGTGCCAAATCCAACCAGTATGTGTGTGTGCTTGAGGATTAGATGGCTGTGCAGTAATATATTTTTTTTGTCTTTCTCAAGCAGGGTGTACCTTGTCCCTTTTTGTGAATGTTGTAATGTGTTTGTTTCGTGGCTGGTGGTGTGAATGGTCTTGTGTGTATCACGTATGAAAGGTGTGTGAATGGCCTGTAAAGCGGTTGGGGCCTTGACGTGGCTTTACAGCTCAAGAGCTGCAAGTCACTGGTTCAGTTTTTTGTCCTTTCAATTATTGACAGTGCATTTCATTTTTGTGAAATCTCTTGTTAATAAAATTGTATATACTGAACCATCACTTGCCCTCGTGCCAAATCCAACCAGTATGTGTGTGTGCTTGAGGAATAGATGGCTGTGCAGTAATCGTTGTCTTTTTAGTCTGTCTGCCAAGGTGTACATTCCGTCTAAGAATAACCTACCAACTGTAGATATTGTCGTAAACGAAACACCCATGGGAGTACATGGTGATATCTCTCTTGTGGATCACAACAAGTTATGTTACCCACAATGCCCTGCAAACCTCAAAATGTCTGTCACATTTTCCTTGCAATATTGTGCCAAAATTTTCACGCTGCAGAAATAAACACATTATCTCAAAACGACCTGGTTTTGCAAGGGGGGGTCACCTGGGTTTTTGGCCCGGGGATCGGCGGCCATCTAGGGAAACCTACCAAACCCACACATTTCTGAAAACTAGACACCCGGGGACTTCCAAGGAGGTATGGCTTGCGTGGATCCCCCAAGGTTTCCTTACCCAGAATCCCTTGCAAACCTCAATTTTAGCTGAAAAAATCACTTTTTTCACACATTTTTGTGTGGGAAAGTGTGGCATCACCAGGCTCACACAAATTTCCTACCACCCAGCGTTCCCCCAGGTCTCCCGATAAAAATGGTGCCTCACTTGTGTGGGAGGCCCAAGTACCCGCGACAGGCAAGGGCCCAAAACGTAGTGAGGCGACATCAAAATTGCCTATCTCAAAACCACCTGGTTTTGCAAGGGGGTCACCTGGGTTTTTGGCCCCGTGCTCGGCGGCCATCTAGGGAAACCTACCAAACCCACACATTTCTGAAAACTAGACACCCGGGGGCTTCCAAGGAGGTATGGCTTGCATGGATCCCCCAACGTTTCCTTACCCAGAATCCCTTGCAAACCTCAATTTTAGCTGAAAAAATCACTTTTTTCACACATTTTTGTGTGGGAAAGTGTGGCATCACCAGGCTCACACAAATTTC